>SJYC01100676.1:0-46315 GCA_006408675.1 Madoqua kirkii
TGCCCTGCAGCCAAGGGAGGGTGGGTGGGTGATGTAGGTTTACCACCTGCTCAAGTGGTCCTTCGGGCACCAAGAAGAATGCCCGGGAAACACGATGTCCTCACTTCCACCTCGGCATCCAGACTGTGGCAGAGGCTTTAGGAATTAAACTTCAGGCTGAGAGTGTGTTTTCCTGCAGCAAGACTAGAAAGCACTAGACTTAGAAGCTGGGCATGCTGTCACACGTGCTTGGAGCCTGGGGCCCTTCATCCAGCACCCCGCTCTCAGCAGAAATAAGAAAGAGGTCCTGTCCCTGATGAGTAATTATGCATGGACGTGAGAGCTGGACTATAAAGCAAGCTGAGCGCCAAAGAAGTGATGCTTTTGAACTGTGGTGTTGGAGAAGACTCTTGAGAGTCCTTTGGACTGCAAGGAGATCCAACCAGTTCATCCTAAAGGAAATCAATCCTGAATATTCATTGGAAGAATTGACGCTGAAACTCCAATATTTTGGCCATCTGATGTGAAGAGCTGACTCATGTGAAAAGACCCTGATGCTGGTAAAGACTGAAGGTGGGAAAAGAAGACGTCAGAGGATGAAATGGTTGGATGGCATCACCGACTCAGTGGATATGAGTTTGAGTAAACCCTGGGAGTTGGTGATGGACCAGGAGGCCTGGCGTGCTGCAGACCATGGGGGTTGCAAAGATTCAGACATGACTGAGGGAATGAACTGAACGGAACTGACCTGTCCCCAATTCAGAGGAGGGGCACCATCCCAACCCTATGATTCTTCCCGTGAAAACCCTATGACTCAAGTCTCCCTTAAAATGAACTTGTGAATCAGTGACAATGCCAAAGTGGAATGAGGTTCTTCTCATTCTGGTTGTTAAATACTGGCATGCTGCTGCTGCTGCTGCTGCTAAGTCGCTTTAGTCGTGTCCGACTCTGTGCGACCCCACAGACAGCAGCCCGAAATACTGGCATGCGTGGGTGCTAAGTAGCTTCAGTTGTGTCTGACTCTTTGCAATGCTACGGCACAGCCTGCCAGGCTCCTCTGTCCACAGGATTTTTCAGGCAAGGATATTGGAGTGGGCTGCCATGTCCTCCCACAGTGGATCTTTCCAGCTTAGGGACTGAATGGGCATCTCTCCCATCTTCTGCATTGGCAGGCAGCTTCTTTACCACTAGCGCCATCTGGGAAGCCTTTTAGCTGCCGAAGATCTCACTAAATCAAAGACAGGGATAATTAAAATCATAATGGATGACTCGGGTCTAAAATTATCTCAAAATTGAGAGAAAAATTAAATGCAAGGTGCCAAGATTATTTTTACATTATTCTGGAATGTGAAAGAGGCATGCATTCAATAAGATTTGTGACCATCAAGGAAGGGCGGCCAGTGTTTCTACATTTTGCCTTGCTGGTCAGGGTTAGTTCTAGCCTAGTTGTAAAATTCCATCTAATTCTAGGTTCTTGCATAATCCAGTGAAGAGGCATGAGGTTCTCCTTGTCCTGTGCACTGTAAGAGAACCACTGTACCTGGGAACATTGCTGACCCCACCATGGTGAATCCTTCCTCTTTCCCCAGGACTCTGTCCACTTCAGCCCTTCCCCTCCTAAACTGGGTCCCTCCCCTACCAGCCTGCTGTCTAGAAGGCAACTCTGAAGTCCTTGTGCTCCGAGTCCTCCGAACTGCGGCTCTAAAAGGGTAAAGTGAAATTTTCAGAGTTCAAGAAAATATTTCTCTCTTAAGTGCCTGCTCTGGCCAGGAAATCTATGACTTGCTGGAACTCTCTGTTATGGATTTACAACATCAATTCAGTAGTTCAGCTGACTTCTCTTTTCTAGGGGGCCTCCACCTTCTTTTCTAAGGTGATGAGTGTTGATGACTCAATAGGTTTTGTTTTGGGTGAGGGGAAGAGCTTCACCATGACCTGAACAGGTGTCTTGCTTTGTTGTATCCTGGCATAAATGGGGCAGTGTTATTACTGGCTGGTGGAATTCAGTGTGGGCTTCCTTGGTGGCTCAGGGGTAAAGAATCCACCTACCAATGCAGGAGAAGCAGGTTCGACCCCTGGGTTGGGAAGATCCCCTGGAACAGGAAGTGGCAACCTACTTCAATATTCTTGCCTGGAGAATTCCACGAACAGAGGAGCCTTGCGGGCTACAGTCCGTGGAGTTGCAGAGTCAAGACAGGACTGAGCAATTAAACAACAATAATCTTCTGTGTTGGGGGGTTACTGAGGTTCCACCACTGATCTGCCAACCCTGATCTCCTACCTGTGGGCTTCCCAGGGCTGCCTCAGCTCTCTTCCTCCAGATGAAACAAAGGACTTAGCTCCACAGTATGGGTAAGGCGTGTGTCAGACAGACAAATCGCCCACTTCACTCTGCACAACTCCATTAGGTGCATGGGATTTACACTGGGAGATAAAAGAAGTCTGCCCACAGTTTATAACTCCTTTGTGACTCAGATTTACATAGCTGTTCTTAAAAAAATAAAGAGAGCCCCAAGGGTTCTCACAATGCACCCAGTGGAGGTGACGTGCGTTAGGATACTGACTTGGAGGAAGATGAAAAGAAATTACAGGCATGATGGAAAGCATATCCTTCTTTCAATACACGATATCCATACATTACATGTAATATATACACACATATAGGCATTTGAGTTGTGTATATAAAACAGCCCGAGGGGTGGAGGCCAGAGCGTGAATTACATGAACAAATCAAGGCAGAGTTGATATCACTGAACAGACTGTGATTATGTTGATTGAAACCAGATTGAAAGAACCAGGGGAATTTGTTTGGGAACAGAGAGCAGGACCAAAATATTCCCTCTGAGAGGAAATCTCATCAGAGGAAAATCGTGGGGGAGGGGCGGGGAGGGGAGATGGGCAGGGGTGGAAGGAAGGGGCAGAGTTTGGAAGAGTAGGAAGGGAAGAGGCATTTTCTCCACTTTCATGGGGTATGGGGTGCCCAGCATGATGGAGGCTGCAGAGAGGTGGTGGACAAAGGAAGTCTGGGTGGTGTGAGAGGGGGAGGGCTGGAAACGCAGCCAATTAGGACCAGTCGTCTGTCCCTCCACGGCCTCGTGTGCTGGCAAATAAATTCACTCCAATTTGGTGATTGAACAGTGAAACATACCTCATCTCGAACTGTCGGAATTCAAGGATGGACATTCATCACGTGGAGGTTTGAAAGAAGCAAGATTAATGGACAGGTCTAGCAGGAAGCTTCAAAAGAATCTTTTTCGACAGAACATTTGGGGGAGGGGGTAAGAGGGAGGAGGGGGAAAGGGTCTGGCATTGGGCCAGTCCCTCAGAGAATTCAAAATTCTACCTTCCAAAGGAGGCAAGGCCCTAGTCAGTCACGACAGGTGACCACAGTCAGAACGAAGGACAGACTCCTTCGGATACAACACAGGGTCATGCTCACCTGGGGGATTGCCCCAAATACATGATTTAAAATGGGATGGGGACATTTAAGAAAAAATCCTTACGAGGAAGATTTCAGCCCTCAGAGGAACCTGGAAATCATTTAAGCCCCCAGACTTCATTTTACAGATGGAAAAAAAAAAGACCATTTTACAGATGAAAAAACCAAGGTCAAGGTGTTGCCAGCTGCCCAAGTTTATGGTGGAGTATAAGCTGGGGTCTATGACCTCAATTAGATGTTTCTATGCTTTTTTTTTTTCAAGTTTTTTTCCCCAAATTTTGTGCTCCTCTTGTGACAACTTTGCAACCCTCTATGAGTGAGTGAGTGAAGTCGCTCAGTCATGTCTGACTCTTCGTGACCCCATGGACTGTAAGCTAACCAGGTTCCTCCGACCATGGGATTTTCCAGGCACGAATACTGGAGTGAGTTGACATTTCCTACACCAGGAGATCTTCTCAATCCAGGGACTGAACCCAGGCCTCCCGCATTGTGGGCAGATACTTTACCGTCTGAGCCACCAGGGATGATCCAATCCTCTATAGATTGATTAAATCATAAAAGACACTCCAGGAAATACAGAGTAAGAATAGACGAGTCAAATGCAGAGGAGACCACCAGCACACGAAAGGCTGCTTCTTCCCAGGCATTAGGATGCTGACACCTGTAGAACAACAGCCTTCTCTTTGGCTGTGATCTGCCATTCCCATCACCGGGAAGGACAGAAGACAAGATCTGATGCAGATCACAGAACCCCAATTCAGGCTAGCCCTTTCCGAAGCTCCATGAAGAGGAGCCTGGTTCCCCTGCTCCTGCAGCCCCGCTCAAGGACACAGAGGGTAAGTGCAGGGGTGGTCTGGTCCGGCTGCTCCTTCCCTGTCCCCTCTCTTCCCTTGGACTTGAATAAGTACAGAGAGTTCAAGTTCCCCTGTTCTGTCCCAGGGCGGACGGAAGGCTGCCAGTCCTCCTGGGAAATCCCAACCTGCAGCCATTCTCCTCTGCTCATTTTGAAGTGGAGGAATTTCCATGGACAAGTTTGAACGAGATTCTACAAAGGAAACCAAAAAAAAAAAAGAAAAAGGCAAATAACATTCCAATGAGCAGTCAGCACTCTGTGGATAGGTCTCTCTACTGCATCTGAGTGGGCTTAGAGCTCCTGTTTCTCCTCTCAGCCCCTCTCCCAGATCCACCTTGAGCACGTATGTGTGTACACACATCACTTCTGGAATGAATGGATGGCTAAGAAAGTCTTGATCAAAAGGAGAATTTTTCAGAAGAATTATGCGGGAACCAGAAGTTGTTGCAAAGACACCCCAGGGGCTGGCAGTGCATTCTTTGGGTGTCATCCTTGCAGGGTGGGTTCTGAGGCACAGAAGGGGCTGCAGGGAATACCCGCAGCTGGCCTCACCATATGCATCTCACCTCTGGCCGCAGCAGGACAGAGGTGGGCTAGACAGTCAGAAAAACATACTTAAAAGCTTTAGTATTGACCCCTGCCCAGAGTAGGCTAGAGGCAGCTCAGTCTGGAGACTGGGGCATGACCCTGGATGACACCCACAGATCCCTGCCAGACCCCGCTTCTGGCTGCCTTGGCTGGAAGATAGCCTGGGATGCTCAGCATCCTTCAGGGAGACTGAGCCACATTCGGTGGACGGACGGCTGAGTCAGGAACCTGCCTTTTAGTCCCAGCTCTGACACTTATAAGTTAGATAGTCTTGAGCAACTTGGGTCATCTCTACAGGGAGTTAAGTTTCTTGGGACAAGGCTTCTTGAGCAGTCCCACCTGATGCACAGTTCCTAATGTATAGATAAGCAGGAACGCCAGTATGAACGACATCGCGGGCATTTGATGAAGCTGCTCTCTTGAGGGTTTGCTTGATGGAGCAGCCTACTGGGGCCACTGACCAGGGACTCAGAGCAGTTCCACTCGGTGATCAGTGCAAGTGGGCTCTGGGGCAAGAGAGTGGTCTGGGAGATCAGATAGGCCCACACTCAGAGTCTAGCTCTGCCATTTCCCCCGTCTGTCTGTGAGTAAATCACACGCTTTCTGTAAGCCTCAGTTTTTCCAACCATAAAATCAGGCTGACGATGCCTACCCCACAGAGCAGTTAGGGGAACCAATGAGGCATCGCATGACATACTCGCAGAGGGCACGCTGCCTGGCACACGGCGGGCGTGGGATAAAGAGTCTTTCCGTTCACTGAGGAAAATTCCTACCTTCAACTTAAATTCTCCCACTGGTAAACGGGGTGATCAGCTCTGCCTTCTTTCTGCCTCACGTGAATTCCAGGCAGATGAAATAACATAAACATAGGTTGTCATGGCGTTACTGCCTTACAAGGCAGATGTAAGGAGCTGTCATTCTTAGCAGACAGGATTATCGAAGATCAAAGTGGTGGCAGCCGTCCTGCTCCTGGGGCGGGCTCCTGGGGCGGGCTCCAGCTGTGGGCCTCTGCCACCTTGAATCAGCTCTCCATGAAGCGCTCCCCAACCTTCCCAGCCCATGCTGCCCTCCCCCACCTCCAAGGTCCCAGAGCTCCGGGGGATGAGGATGCTTCTCGGTGGGGACAGGGGAGTGGCAATGAGCTCACAGAAGAGTTGAGCTTTGCGTCTTGGGTCTTCCACTTGCTACCTCTGTGAGTTTGAAAATATGGATTCCTTTCTCGGAGCCTTGGTCTCCATATCCAAAAGAAAAGAGAGATAAACACCTGACCTGTCCACCTTAGAAAGCTCTTTCCAATCTCAGCTGATACAATGCGAGTTTTAAATGAAAACCTAAGAGAATGGTGTGGGTAGGAATCATGAATGAAGGTATCACTTCATGTGGATGACCTGCCTGCTAATGAGGTTGTTCACTGGGCATGTGCTCAGAAGTGAAAGTCTCATGATACTATAGCTTAGGGGGTCCTCCTAGATCTCCCACCTCTGGGATATAGAGGTCTATATCAAGCACACAGAGAAAAAAAAAAACAACAACAAATACTCAATACATCCAAATAAATACAACTACAATAGTGACAAATTTCCTCTTCTTAGGCTCCAAAATCACTGCAGATGGTGACTGCAGCCATGGAATTATGGCTTCTTGAAAGGAAAGCTATGACAAACCTAGATAGTGTATTAAAAAGCAAAGATATCACTTTGCTAACAAAGGTCCGTCTAGTCAAAGTTATGGTCTTTCCAGTAGTCATGCATGGATGTGAGAGCTGGACCATAAAGAAGGTTGAGTGCTGAAGAATTGATGCTTTCTAACTATAGCATTAGAGAATACTCCTGAGAGTCCTTTGGACAGCAAGGAGATCAAACCAGTCAATCCTAAGCAAAATCAACCCTGAATATTCATTGGAAGGACTGATGCTGAAGCTCCAATTCTTTGGCCATCTGATGTGAAAAGCCAACTCGTTAGAAAAGACCCTGATAATGGGAAAGATTGAAGGCAGAAGAAGAGGGTGACAGAGGACGAGATGGCTGGATGGCATAACTGATTCAAAGGACATGAATTTGGGCAAACTCTGGGAGATGGTAAGGGACAGGGAGGCCTGGCATGCTGCAGTCCATGCAATCACAGAGTCAGACACAAGGCAACTGGCCAACAGCAACAGTCACTCTGAGTAGTGATGGCTGAGCATCTTCCTTTGATTGGAGTTCCCTAAACATGGGCCAGGGTCAAAGCCATCTGCTGCTGCTAAGTCGCTTTAGTCATGTCTAACTCTGTGCGACCCCATAGATGGCAGCCCACTAGGCTCCTCTGACACTGGGATTCTCCTGGCAAGAACACTGGAGTGGGTTGCCATTTCCTTCTCCAATGCATGAAAGTGAAAAGTGAAAGTGAAGTCGCTCAGTCGTGCCCTCCTCTTAGCAACCCCATGGACTGCAGCCCACCAGGCTCCTCCATCCATGGGATTTTCCAGGCAAGAGTACTGGAGTGCGTTGCCATTGCCTTCTCCCAAAGTCATCTACGAGCAGTTAATCTACTCCAGGCTTGCCAAGGCAATATCATTAATGAATGTACCCAAGAATTCCCACTTAAAAAAAGACTCCTCCATGATGGCTCTGATAAGCACAAGGTCTGGGGCCCACTGTTCCCTCCTGGTTGACTCATGTGCCTCGAGGGCAGCAGGAGTGTCTACCCTACTCAACCCCATACAATGCTGAGCCGGAGAAGTGGTCAGAAAGTGTCTGCTGAACTAAGCGGAAGTTCCAAGTTGATGGGTCTGCAGTAAGGAGCCTGTTGGGATCTCATGTTGGGAAGGAGCATCCATGCTGACTGTGTCAGAGCAGGAAACAGACCAAGCCCAGAACTGGACTCCTGACTTCCTTGCAGAAATGGATGTCACTTTGTTTCCATGCCCATCTAAACGAGGAGAGGTAGATGAAGGAAGGAAGGAAGGAAGAAAGAAAGAAAGGAAAGATACTCCCACAGCCTTTCCATTATCATCACAAAATCATAGATGTCAAACCTAGAATTGGTTAATTCATAAAATAGATGACTAGTGAAAACTTACTATAAAGCACAGGGAACTCTACTCAGTCCTCTGCGGTGACCTAAATTAGAAGGAAATCTTAAAAAGAGGGAATATATGTGTATGTATAGCTCAGACAGTAAAGAATCTGCCTGCAATGCAAGAGACCTGGGTTTGATCCCTGGGTTGGGAACATTCCCCAGAGAAGGAAACAGCAACTCACTCCCACATTCTTACCTGAAATATTCCATGCACAGAGGAGCTTGGCAGGTTATAGTCCATGGGGTTGCAAAGACTCAGACATGATTGAGCAACTAACACACACACACACACAGCTGATTCACTTTGTTGTACAGTAGAACTAACACAACATTGTAAACCAACTATACTCCAATAAAAATGCTTAAAATAGTACTGAAGGAATACTATAATGATATATTTTTGGATACAAAATCTGGTCACTTACATATAAATTTCCCTTTTCCCTGAAAAGTGGATGACACAAAGAAATCAATGTGCATGTCTCTCGGGAATTCATTGCAATCTTCTGTTTTCCCTTAAACTCACTGGACATATCTTCTTATTCAAACTTACATCAAATTAAAAAATGCTTCTGTAGGCAAACAATAACACAAGCGAAAACCTTCCTGATTTTGAGTGTAGCAGCTGAAACCCAGAGAAAGGCAGTGGCCTGGTGAGTCCTCATAGCAGATGTTGCTACCGTTGTTATTCAGTCACTCAGTCGTGTCTGACTCTTTGCAACCCTATGGACTGTAGCAAGCCAGGCTCCTCTGTCCTCTGCTGTCTCCTAGAGTTTGCTCAAATTCAAGTCCATTGAGCTGGTGATGCTATCTGGCCATCTCCTCCTCCGTCGCCCTCTTCTCCTTCTGCCTTCAGCCTTTCCCAGCATCAGGGTCTTTTCCAGTGTGTTGGCTCTTCATATCAGGCAGCCAAAGGATTGGAGCTTCAGCTTTGGCAGCAGCGTGGCATAATGGCAAGTGGACTGAGCCAGGACTGCGATTATTCATGTACCCGCAGACCTGCCAAGATCCCACAGGGGACTTGTGCTAGTGCCTTAGGAACGCACACAACTGCTGCTTCTGAAACCCAACCTCCGCAAGATAAAGAGTCTTGTTTCTCAGACCATGCTTCTTACATAAAGCTATCCTCACTACAGCCTGCACCCTTCGGGGCTCTGATCTCCACATCCTCACTCTGGTGGCTCCTCAGTTCTACTGTCTTTCTTTCCCCATCCCAGCCCATCCATCTGGAGCTAATGCAGGACTGATCTCAAGGGGCTACATTTGCCACCTCCTCCAGGAAGTCTTTGGGGATCTGCTCCTTCGCACTCCCAGGGCATTTTCATGATTTTCTATTTTGCCATATCCTTTGTGTCATGAGTTTTCAAGTTGCATAAAGGCAAGGACTATGTTTTACCCTTTTCAATGCCTCCCATATTGCCTCGCACACAAGCAGGTAGTCAATACCTATTTGTTGAATCACAATGAATCTTTCCTTGAGGCATTGATCTGAGTTCTACTCCTTTCATTCCAAGAGAAAAAAAAGGGACATAAGGGCCTTGATTAATTTTTGGTATGAGCTGCCCACATCTGAGTGGAAAGATAAACAAGGGAAAGTCCAAAGAGAATTTGAAGCCACATGGAAGAGATCTACTTTCACTGCAGATCAGTAGAACAGGAAGTAAAATGCACTATGTGTAATATATATATAATGAGAAAGGCATTTGGAAGTCATTGACATCTTAAGACGTGTGAATTTATGACCCCAGGGGTTCAGTTTGCTCAAAGAATGTCCCCTGAGGCTGCTGCTCTGAAAAGAACACCTCCCCAGTCTGAAGGTAGTGTCCAATGCCAGCCTGACGACACTTCGGAGAAGGTGGCCCTCGGGACACCCCCCACACTCCTTCTCAGTCTCCTGACCTCAGAACGGGTGAAGTACAGTGAAACCGCTTCCAAAGAAGCCTGTCCTACCGCCTCCATGGGTCCCCAGGTCTCTGTTATCACCACCAGCTGGACCGCTAGGACAATGAGCTGTATAAACATCTCAACCAAGATCTCTTCGAGGGCTCTCCTTAGTCATGGTGAAGTTGCCGGGCACAGCTAAGGTCTAATGCAGGCCTGGTATCTGCACATGGCTATACACGCAGTATGTCAGGTCCTGACACGTGGTGTGGACTCTGTGTCTTCCCAGGGCAGCAAGGGACCATTTTTTAAGTGCGTGAAAGGGAGATTTAATAAGAGTCTTAACACTGTGAAGTTAAAATGAGGCAGACACAGCCCCAGCTGGTCTCCATCTGCTTTTGCTGAGGACATTAAAAGTAGCAGCAAGGGTGAGAGAAGATCTACTGTTATACACGTGGGAGGGGTGTGCCACTGCAAATGTATATTTGGTCATCCCTTGCCGAGCTGTTACAATGCACCAGGCTCTGTCCTAGACAACCACAAATGCTATGTTACATGCTATCTTACTTATAACCCGTGGTTTCCCTGGTGCCTCAGATGGTAAAGAATCTGCCTGCAATGCGGGAGACCTAGATTCAATCCCTGGGCGGGGAAGATCCCCTGGAGAAGAGAATGGCTACCCACTCCAGTATTCCTGTCTCGAAAATTCCATGGACTGTAACAGGCAGGTTATAGTCCATGGTATTGCAAAGAGTCAGATGCGATTGAGTGACTAACACTTTCACTTTACTTAACCCTTACCTCAAACCTCTGTGATAACCACTGTTCTCTTACTAGAGGGGAAGAAATTGAAATTAGATAATCATTATGAATAATTAGGCATCAGTGACTAGAGGTTGGAGACTAGAATTCAGGCATTCTGACTCTAAGCCTACTATTCTTTCCAACAAAATAGAGATGCCAAATGGGTTTCAATCTAAGTTCCAAATCCAACTGATTGATATATGGCTCCCTGGAGACCTGTGTGAGGATTAAAGGGCCTTGTGAAGCTCAGTGGGAATGAGTGTTATGATTGATTAGGGATGTCTACTATATGCCAAGATGTGACAGTAGAAAGGAGTGCTGTGATTGATTAGTGGTGTCTGCTGTGAGCAAAGAAGTGACAGTGAAAATGAGTGTTATGATTGATAATGATGTCTACTGTGCACAAAGAAGTGACAGTGAGAAGGAGTGCTGTGATTGATTAGTGATGTCTTGATTAGTGATGTCTGCTGTGAGCAAAGAAGTGACAGTGGAATTGAATGTTATGATTGATTAATGATGTCTACTATGTGCAAAGAAGTGACAGTGGGAAGGACTGTTATGATTGATTAATGATGTCTACTATGTACAAAGAAGTGACAGTGGGAAGGAGTGCTGTGGTTGATTAGTGATGCCTGCCATGGGCAAAGCATAGAATGGTAGCACGAGCGCTGAATTTGTAACCATTGCACTAAAGCACACTTCAGTGAAAGAACAGGTTACCCTGTTACAAAGTCTGTCATAAATCTAAGTCTCCACCACAGCCTTTAAAATGTTTCTGCACACATACCCCTCAAACATTTCCACCATTCTCTCAGTTTGCTTTTCCCAGGTCTCCACATTTCTCTTTACATGACCAGCCCCCCAGATAAGTCTTGGATCAGCATGGCTTATGGACACAGATTTCCCTTTCCTGGGCTTCTTCCTGTATGCTGCCCCAGTTCGACCTTCCTCATTATCCAGAAAGGCCCTTTGGGGATGGAAAACATTCTCAACACACAGAGGGAGGATGTTTTACATGACCCTTGACAACTATTCCCCAGGACGACTGTTACTGAGGCAGGGCTGCAGCTGCCAGGACACGAGGGGTGGAGGCTGGAAAGTGGGTGTGCAGATGGAGAAGGGGGAGGGGTTGGTGAGAAGGCAGGATCAGCCTCAGGGGCCAAAAGGCTGAATGTGGGCAGTGGAAAAGTGGCTTTCAGGGTTTAGGCGAAACAGCATGGTCTGTTTTGAGCAGGGAGCTGATGAGGGCAGAGGGCAAGTTTAACAACCAATAGCCACACACCCTAGGGTGATTTACTGCCTTGTGCAGCTAACCATTAAAAAACATCAGGAGGAAAAGAGAAGGGGGAAATGTCTCTTCTTCATTTTAATGCCATTGTCTTAATCGCCGTACCGTGGACAGAACTGACCGCAGCTGAGAACCGGGAGAAACCAGATCCCACCAGGGGCCCCTTTTAAAGCGATTAAACTCCTATCAGATCCAGCCGGACCCCCTGACAGCAAAGACGTCAGCTTGGAGCAGCAACCCTGGGAAATGCTCATTGGGCAAATCAAGACCTTAAAAAATAATTATGGTTCACACATCCTGAAGCAATAATGACTTCAAAACTGCCTTCACATGTGATTTATATATAAACCTTGAACCTTCTCCCCCGTTCCCCTTCTCTCACTCCACCCAAATCCAAGTGGTTAGAAAGTCAATATTCTTAGGTCCTGCTAAAAAGTCCAGATGGAAAAACCTTGGTCTGCATCAGGAGGAAAAGAACTGCTAACACCACCTGCCATTAAAATTCTTCTACACCCAATTGTGCATGAATGTGAGTATGTGTGTGTATTCCAAGAGGTTCAAAGGGAGAAAGAGAAAAATTAATTAAGCCTATGCCTCTCTGCCAAAGAATCAAATGGTCTCCAGGGCCTGGTTTTGAGGCAAAGAAATGTACTCCTACAGGGCTGTTGGTTCTGATCCAGTTTACTGTAGAAAGAGGGGAGAATGAGGTTAAACCCGAACTGGGGCACTGGAATCCACCTTGCCCTCTCTTGTCGTCCCTGCAAAGGGGGCCCAGGATGCGGCCACTAACTGTGCATCTGCTCTGCACCAGGCCCTGGCCCATGGGGAAGGAGAAAGGAACACACGAAGCTGGAGAAATCCCTTGGATCATTGGCTTTGTGGTGACAAAAGAACAAAATGGAGACAAGCTCTTGCTTTTGAGAGGTCCCAAGGGAGGACTGACAGGTGGGATCAGGAAAAGGGAAAAAGTCAGAGGATAAGCTGGCCCCTCAGGACAAACTGCAAATTGAAATGAGCATCTGGAACAACAAATATCTTTCAATGTCAGCCTTAAAGACAGAAACCAAGAGCTCATGCCTGCAAAGGAAAAAGAATTAGAGGCTGAGAAACCAGAGAGAGGGGCTTCCCAGGTGGTGCTAGTGGTAAAGAATCTGCTGGCCAGTGCAGGAGATGTAGAGACGGTTTGTCAAAGAATCAAATGGTCTCCAGGGCCTGGTTTTGAGGCAAAGAAATGTACTCCTACAGGGCTGTTGGTTCTGATCCAGTTTACTGTAGAAAGAGGGGAGAATGAGGTTAAACCCGAACTGGGGCACTGGAATCCACCTTGCCCTCTCTTGTCGTCCCTGCAAAGGGGGCCCAGGACGCGGCCACTAACTGTGCATCTGCTCTGCACCAGGCCCTGGCCCATGGGGAAGGAGAAAGGAACACACGAAGCTGGAGAAATCCCTTGGATCATTGGCTTTGTGGTGACAAAAGAACAAAATGGAGACAAGCTCTTGCTTTTGAGAGGTCCCAAGGGAGGACTGACAGGTGGGATCAGGAAAAGGGAAAAAGTCAGAGGATAAGCTGGCCCCTCAGGACAAACTGCAAATTGAAATGAGCATCTGGAACAACAAATATCTTTCAATGTCAGCCTTAAAGACAGAAACCAAGAGCTCATGCCTGCAAAGGAAAAAGAATTAGAGGCTGAGAAACCAGAGAGAGGGGCTTCCCAGGTGGTGCTAGTGGTAAAGAATCTGCTGGCCAGTGCAGGAGACGTAGAGACGGTTTGATCCCTGAGTCAGGAAGATCCCCTGGAAGAGGGCATGGCAACCCACTCCAGTATTCTTGCCTGGAAAATCCCTTGGACAGAGGAGCCTGACAGGCTACAATTCACAGGATTGCAAAGAGATGGACATGACTGAGCGACTTACCGTGCACACATATAAAAGAGAGAGAGAAAAAAAAAAGATGGCCCCGCAAAGCCCTAGTTGATGAAATCTGCTCTAGGGCTCAGCCCCTTCTGGGAAACAATAGCTAAAGTATCTTGATAACCTGGTCTGGGACATCAGCAGGGCTCTGTCTTCCACTCACGCTGCAACTGCAGGTGTAAAGAAATGGAAATGAAATTTCACAGCCAGGCAAAGATCCCAGACATATGCTCCTCCCTGAAGATAATTGAAATACGAAACAGCCCCAGAGAGGATGGAATCACTTCTAAGGCCTCTGGGAAATAGCCGCTTGCTGGGGTGTGAAAGGCAGGAACCGGCTCCTTGTGTCACTTGAGCCAGGGGATAACAGCAAAAGTCCTGGAGAGTGAAGAACAGGCGCATCCTGAACAGGCCTGGGGGCTTCCCAGGGCCTCTTGTCAGATGCTCCTCCACCAGCAGGAACTGGCTGCCTCTGGGGAGCCTCCAAGAAGTTTTACAGGGGTCAAGGAGGAAGGGCGTGGTCAGCCTCCATCCTCTGACTTCATCCCAACTGAGAATCGAAAAGAGGAAGTGAAGACCAATTCTAAGCACAGAAAGGATAAAGCCAGTTAGGGGGGGAGCAAATGTGATTGTGTACTCAGTCATGTCCGTCTCCTTGGGACCCCATACCTAGAGCCCGCCAGGCTCCTCTGTCCATGGGATTTCCTAGGCAAGGACACTGGAGTGCGTTGCCATTTCCTTCTCCAGGGGATCTTCCTGACTCGGGAACTGAACCTGTGTCTCCTGCAATGGCAGGTGGATTCTTTGCCGCGGTGCCGTCTGGGAGGCACTAAATCAAGAGCAAATTTCAGAGAGAGAGACAGTGTAGGAGCCGTGCTCACCAGATGAAGAGTTGGGGGCGTAAATCGAACCAGAAAACCCAAGCGGGAGCCTCACAGGCCACACCTGCTTCCCAGCTCTCAAGCTGATGGGATGTTCCTGAGAATGCCAAGAGCCCAATCAGAAGAATGAGCACCGTTTCTTCAAAGAGAGGAAGGGTTTGGGTGTGTCCATGTGTGTGGGTCAACACCCGTATGTACCTCTGTGTGTGTGTGTGTGTCTGTGTCTGTGTGTGTCTGTGTGTGTCTGTGTGTCTGTATGTGTGTCAGGCCCTGGGTTTGGCATGGATGGAAATGATGCTATGAAGATTTCCTGCCCTCGGGGAGTCTGTAGTCCAGGAAGAAAAGTGTGGAAGCAGGAGTCAGAATAAGGAACCTGGGCTGTTAGGGAAAGTCAAGGGTACTTTGGGAGCAGGGAGCCCTTGTGAAAAACTGGCAACTGGGGACAGCCTCCCAGAGGAAGGGATGCTGAAGCCAACAGCAGAGCAAGAGCAAGGGGCGGCAGGTGGAGAGACTGTTCCAGGTGCTGGGAACCAAAGCTCAAGTCCCGAGGCTCAGAGGCAAGACAGTGGCATGTCCTCAGAAACCAGTGCACAATCCAGGCAGGTGGAGGAGAGAGAGGTGGGGAGGGAGGGGGGAGGGAAAAGAACTGGAGCAGGAGAGATGGAAGTACAGAGAGGATGCAGGTCATGTCAAGGGAAAATGTGATACTATTTCAGGTAGGAAAAATGACCTGAGTAGGGGTGAGAGATGAAGGTGGCTTTGATCAGGGTCGTGGCAGTAGAGATAACGGGTTTAGGTGAACTCAAGAGCCACCTCTGAGGTTAGAATTCCAGAGACATGGAGGCTGCCTGATCGTGGGGACCAGCAGTGGGGCGAGCTGAGGACCAGGCTCTGTGTGACCAAACGGGGCAGCAGGTGGTTTCACTGACTAAGGTGGGGAACTACAGGGCACACTCCCTGGCAGGAGAGCAGTTTGTGGCCCAGAGCGAACCCTGTGTGGAGTCAGGACACACTGAGCTTTCACTGCCCGCAAGACATCTGGGTGGGGTATCTACTGGGCAGCAGGGAAGATGGGTCTGCAACTCACGACACAGTCCCTGTGTGGTCGGCAGTCAGCCCCACACAGATACGACCCCACTGGATTATCTGCCATTGGAAAGGAGAGTGTGGAGACGGCAGAGTCCAAGCAGAGGAGAAGCAGCTAAGAACAATGGGAAGAGATTGCCAGAGGCAGGGCAGAGAGCAGGACCGCGTGGGAGAGCCAGGCAAGAGCGCATTTCAGGAAGATGGCAACGAGGTGAGGGCGCTCAGAAGCTGAGCAGAAGGAGGCCAGCCTCAATGGCTGCAGCAACGAGGCCACGGGTGGAGGAGGCTCTGGGGCGTGTGGGTGGTGGGGGCCGGGCTGCAAGGCACTTGAGCCTTGCAGGGACACTGGAGGGATGGTGTCTCATGAGGGAAGTTTGGTCGTGAGGAGGACAGAGGGTCAAGGAAGGGAGGCCTCCCAGGATGGCGAGAGGGACACCACTTAGCCTCTGGTTCACAGACCACTGGGTCTTCCTGACAAAGACTCTCATAGCTGGATTAGGTCAGTCTCCACCTTTTGACTGTGCCTGCGTCACATCCTATTATGCCACGGATGCACGCAGCGCCTGTTCTCGCTGGAGTTCAGAACATGTTCTCATTATTAATACTGTCTCCTGGCTCCCATTCCATGCCAGTGGAGCTAAGGCAGCAAGATAATCACTCTTCCCATCTCGCAGGTGAGCAAACTCAGGCATTGCTGGATGGCACTCAGCGACTAAACGACAGACAACTTTCTGGGCTTCAGAGGTAAAAAAAAAAAACAGCCCGCAATGCAAGAAATGTGGAGGGAGTGGTAGGTTCGATTCTTTGGTCGGGAGATCCCCTGGCAAAGGAAATGGCTAAACCACTCCAGTATTCTTGCTCGGGAAATCCTATGGACAGCCCACGGGGTAGCAAAAGAATTGGATATCACTTAGCGATTAAACAGCAACAAACCCAGGCAGTGGAGACCTGTGAGTGGCAGGGATGGAAGGCAGCTCAGTTTGGCCGCCCCCACCCCCTAGCTTCCCCGCTACACCCATCCCTCAGATCAGCAGCTTCAGGGATGCCCGAAACATTCAGCTATTAACAGAGTCATGTGAGGACTCAGGGGGAACTTGGGCTCAAATCACTTGACCTAAAGGAACTCACTCTGTTTCCCGGTCTGTTCCAGGAAGCCTGGTAAAACTCCTGGTGAATGTCAGAAACTGAATCTGGTCCCTGTCAACCCATCTGTGTGGAGCTGCTGAAAGGGAATCATACACAATCCTCTCCTCCGACAGCCAGACGCTTAATTAGCACAACCATGCTGGGGCTCGGACTCTGAATCACCACTCCAAGAGGGAGGAATCATCAGTCCAAGAGGGAGGGGTAGGAATGGGCTCCCAGAGTTTCCAAAACAAAGTCAAAGCAGAAGGACCACCTCTGCTCAGCGTGCGAGCTCTCTGAACAGCGTGCACAACCCCGCCTGGGGCAGCTGGATGCCCTTCATCCCCGCAGCCGGGGGATGTAGATTCAATAATGCTGGCCAGGCTCCACCCGGGGCTGGAGGGTCAAGGTTGCCTGTACATTTCTAGAACGAATTACTTGCACCATCAGAAAAAGAGAATATTTTCATTCATTCTTGACTTGTTTAATCAATGTGGGTGTAAGGGATTCTCAAAACGGGCTGGTACTGCCCCTCTAAAGGGCTTCCCAAGTGGTGGTAAAGAACCCACCTGCCAATGCAGGAGACTTAAGAGATATAGGTTTGATCCCTGGGAAGATCCCCTGGAGAAGGGACCAGCTACCCACTCTAGTATTCTTGCCTGGAGCATCCCATGCACAGAGGAGCCTGGTGGGCTACAGTCCGTGGAGTGACAGAGTCTGACACAACTGCCCCTCTAAAGGCCATTGTGAAAGGGGGGCAGGTATTCCTGGTTGTCATGGTGACTGACCCGGAAGAGGTGATTGGCACTTACAATGCCTGCAGTGCATCTCATCCTCTTGAGAACCGTCCTGTGCAAATGACCACAGCTGCCCTACTAAGAAAAAGGCAGCGCTACCTGAAGACCTGAGCCCACCCAGTGAATGTGGAATTCGCAGGATGCCTGAAGGAAGTTATCATTGGTCACTGATAAGCAAATAGCTTGTCTGCCCTAGGCCACCGTCTTTTCTTCCACTGACCTCCGCAACAATGAGCCTTATCCGTCCTGGGGTGGGTCACTGTGATCTCCAGCTTCACACCTGACCCCTGATCTTCAGCCTCTTACCTGTCTCCATATCTGTCAGCAGAGTGCTCCCAAATTAGCTGGGGCGTGCTCTGAGGGGAGACTTCCCCTCTCTGAGCCACGCCCACCCTCCCCTTCCTCATCATCCCCTTAAACAGGATGTAGACTTGTCCAGGGCACAAGCAGGCAAGCAGGCTAAACCAGATGGCATGAACAAGGCTCGGGGCTCCTTTAAATATGGGGGAGTGTGTATGTCTGCATTTTGTGAGTCTATGTGTGTGTGTGTATATGGTGTTAAGGTGACTGTGGATGATCATGACCCAAAGGTCATGTCACTGGGAGGGTGGCACTCCAAGTGTCCGACCTGGCTCCACCATGGGTCCAGCCTGGGCAGGCTCGGGCTGTGCTCAAGAAGCTTGGCATAGCCTCTTGGGCTGACAACGATGGGAGACAGATGTATGTAGCTAGAATAATGGGATCATGAAAAGGAGTAGCCGGCTTCCATGTGGGAAAAGATGGGAGTCGGGGGCTGGAGGCGGGAGTCATTTAAAGCCGGGCAGGCGGGGCGCCAGATGTGTGCTGGGTGACCCTGGGCAGGGCGGCCCCAAGGAAGATGTTTCCACAGGAAGAGGGGCTGCGCTCCCTGCAAGGGGCCGGGCCCCTGAGCTCCTCTGTGCTCCACACATCGGAAGCTCTCTTAATTTTCTTCTGGTGGGAAAGGGGTCCTAAAGAGCAGCCATCAGCCTCCCAGCCTCACCCATGGAGGAGCTGAGGTTTGGAGAGGCTAAGTTCCCAGCCACCAGTGCACAGCCAGGGGCAGGGGCGGGGCTGAGGAGACTTCTGCAGCCTCCTGCCACCCTGGAGTTCCGGCATGTCTCTTCCTGATCCCACCACCTCTTCCACTCTCCGCCCTCCCAGATAGCCACCCTTTCCCTCCCTTCCCAATCAGCGGGCCTCTGGCTACGCTACTTTCTCTCTGGATCCTAGGATCCTGGAAACTCCCACTGTGTTGGGAGAGAGAGGCAGGCAGAGCTGAGGCAAGCGGGCAGGACACCATCCTCCTCGGGCACAGACATCACTCAGGGGTCTTGGCCCTGCTCATCTCAACCCTGAAACAAGGAGACTGAATATCGGCACACAGCCTGAATTGCCCCGGGTGGGGTGGGGAGGGGTAACAGACCCCCATGTCTTCCCTTCCTGTCCTGGGTTGAATCACATCTCCCCAAAACCAGTATGTTGATGTTCTAATGTCTAGGACCTCAGAACATGACCTGACTGGGACATCAAATCTTTACAGAGAGGATCAAGTTAAAATGAGGTCATTAGGGTGAGTCCCAATCCTGTATGAGTGGTGTCCTTATGAAAAGGGGAAATTTAGGCCAAGAAGGCGTAGAGGGAAGACGATGTGAAAGCACTTGGGGAGGGTGCTGTGTGAAGGTGACAGGTTATAGAGATTCGTCTACAAGCCAGGTAGCACCTCAAGCTACCAGCAGCTGGGAGAAAGGCATGGGATGACTTCTTCCCTAGAGTGCTCTGATGGAGCTCAGCCATGCCAGTACCTTGATCTTGGACCTCTGGTGTCCTGAAAGGTGAGACAACAAATTCCTGTTGTTTTCCCCCATCCAGGTTGTGGTGGAAATCCCAGGGAATTCACAAGCTTCCCACCTTCATGGTTTTCCCTAGGCTAAGGTCTCACTCAGTGTCTGTTGTGATGATGGAAGGATGAGTTTTATTAACAAGCCATGGACCTTGTTATGTCACGTATCTTGGAGATCTAAGGTCCCCAATCTCCTGGACCACGTCTAGAAACCCAAACCATACCCTGCAGGACTCTACTTCCTCCCTGTTAAGCAGGCTCCCCAGAAAGTCATCACACTACTCCCAGTGTTCCCCAGCAAAGGAGACCTTCTGGATAGATGGCCCTGGTTTGTGGTCAGCCAAGTGAAGATCCCAAGCAAATAGGGCAGCTTGAAGGGGCAGGAGGCCAGGGCAATGGGAGAAGACAATTCTGCAACCACCCTAAACATCTGTTAGGAGCACAAATACCAGCTTGATGTGGATTAAAGACATTTCGAAGTCACGGAGAGAACGGTCTAATGCTGCAGCAAATGGATCAAGCCACATGGAAAAGCTGAGGCTGTGCTCCAAGTCCTCCTGAACGGAATTAATAAACTGACAAGTAGGGAAAGTCTGAGAGGGATGAGAGCAAAGCGAGCGCACGTGGGAAGAGCAAGGAGCTGGAGAAAAAGCTATGCTCTATACAACAGCAATGTCTCAGGGAAGGGGAGACGGGAGGATCAGGAGGACAGGAAACGGGGAGAGAGCTGGTCCTGGGCTGGAGGAAACGTCCGGCCAGAAAGTCCACACACACCAGAGTGTGGCCACCCGTGTAGCAGACCTCTGAAGTCAAAAAAAAAAATACAAATACAGATAAGAATCATAATAATCTGTTATTGATTTATCCACTTGAAAATGTATTTCCTTAAAGCTGTCTTTTATTAAAAGTTTCCCATGTGCCACGCACTGTTTAAAGCATTCTGCACGGTTTGATCATTTCATTCCCGTACAGTTTATGAGTCAGATTTTTATTCCCATGTCACAGGAATCTGGGTTTCCCACTGACTTGGCAGTAAAGAATCCATCTGCAGATGCAGGAGACGTGGGTTCTTTCGATCCTGGGTTGGGAAGATCCCCTGGAGGAGGAAACGGCAACCCATGCCAGTATTCTTGCCTGGAGAATCCCATGGACAGAGGAGCCTGGTGGGTGGGCTACAATCCAGGAGGTCACAGAGTCAGACACAACTGAGCGACTGGGCACTAGCACTAGCACGGGGGTCTGAGTGTCCTAGATAACCGACTCAAGGTCATCCCACTAGTAAGTGGAGGAACCGGGATTCAAAGCCAAGCTGGCCTGGCTCCCACACCCAAGAGCTTTCCCACTGAACGTGTTAGACATGCACTTTGCTGAAAGCCACCTTCTAGAAATCTCCTCTAAGAAAGTAACCACATCTGTGCATAAACATTGATGTGAAAGGATGGTTAACTGTAGCACAAAGACAGAGGCCAGAATACAAGCGCTCCACAATCAAGACACAGTTAAAGCGTGGCACATGCTAGAATCGGAGAAGGCAGTGGCAGCCCACTCCAGTACTCTTGCCTGGAAAATCCCATGGATGGAGGAGCCTGGTGGGCTGCAGTCCATGGGGTCACTAAGAGGCGGACTCGACTGAGTGACTTCACTGTCACTTTTCACTTTCACGCATTGGAGAAAGAAATGGCAACCCACTCCAGTGTTCTTGCCTGGAGAATCCCAGGGAGGGGGGAGCCTGGTGGGCTGTCGTTTATGGGATTGCACAGAGTCGGACACGACTGAAGTGACTTAGCAGCAGCAGCAGCAGCAGTCGATGGAATATTATGCAGTAAATGTGATCTTATGCAAGAAAACTTAAAGACATGGAGCCAGACATACGAAGTAATACTATGTGGAAATTTTCAGTTAAAAATTATTCATCAATATGATGTGCTGTGCTTAGTCCCCTTATTTTAAAATAGGAAACAGAGACTTCCCTGGTGGTCCAGTGGATAAGACTCTGCCTTGCAATCCAGAGTATGCAGGTTCGATCCTGGTCGGGGAACTAGGATGCCATGCCATGGGGCAACCAAGCCCACATGCTGCAACTATGAGCGCCTGTGACACAGCTAGAGAGTCCACGCGCCACAAGAAAGACCCAGCACAAACGAAATAAATAAAATAAAAACGGAAGCACACGCACGTACATGTGCAAACACACACACAGAGAAAGCACATCAGGGGCTGTTCTCTGAAATATTGATGGGATTTCTGGTAACTGTCTTCTACTGATTCTGGTATTTTGCTGATTCTCCACGATGGACACACTTAGAACAGCTATTTATTTCACGTTTGTACAGCCATGCTGTATGGTATAACTACTTCTGAAAGGACCCCCAAAGTTTCAGCTGTCATCTTTTCCACTTCCCAGTGACCAGATGCAGGAAAGGGGAGCCTTTGAGTAACCTCAGCCAGTCACGTGGTGCTTCTTCGGTGCTGATCTTAACCTAGGAAAAGCCCAGACTCTTGGATTAAGGAGGCAAATGGTTTTCATTTCGGGTTAGACAAGATGACCAGATCAGACCAGAACTATGTCTACTGAACTAAGAGGAGATGAGGGAGGACACCAGGCAGAGTGTGTGTCGTAAATGACAACTGTGTCCCTCAATTCCGGCAAAAAGGGTGAGAAGCACTGAAAAGAGGCATAGAGTAGGAGAAGGGGAATCATTTATAAATAAACAAGAGGGCAGTGTGGGGCAGTGGTGATGAACACAGACTCTGTAACCAGCAAAGACGATTCCAAGCTCGGCCATCACACTTCCTTAACCCTTCAACCTTACATAACTTACGTGGTCATTCTCCAGATATTAACTTGGGCAAGTACCACGTGCCACAGGACATCTCAGGTACTGTTACAGCAGCACAGCCAGGATACAAAAAGCCTTCCAGCCCCCGACCAATACAATTTGTTTATAAGCAGGAGAATAAAAACATACAATAGAAAAACACCTGAAACATACACTTTCTCAATTGATCTTAGAAGCAATGGAGAAAAACTCATCCAAGCCTCAGTTGCCTTGTCTGCAAAATGGGAATAAAATAGCTATTTCCTCAAATAGTTGCGAGATGTCCTGAGATTACACATATAGTACTGAGTGTGGTTCCCACTTCAATGAATATTAACAGTCAGCATTCTTTTGGGATTAAAACAGTCAGGGTTTCTCTACTACTCTGAGTGACGACACAAGGATATTATGAGAAGGGGTTGCGCCCATTCAGAAACTGCAGAGTTGCAGAGGGTTCAACTCCGTGTGATGAGGAAAAATTAAACCAACAAAACTGTGGTCTTCGGTTTCCTTGTGGCTAAAAACAAAGAGCAAAATCTTCCTCATCTTGGGGTGCATCCAGCCTCATTTAGAAATCAGAAGAATCCCTGCTCATTTCTTTTGATAAGGTTAACATCTGCTCTTTGATTTTCTCTTACTTGAGGATGGAGTTTAAGAAAGACACAAGAACTGGGCAGTTTCCCCTGCTCTCATATCTCCTAAGGATTGTTGTTGCTGTGGTTCAGTAGCTAAGTCATGTCTGACTCTTTGTGACCCCACAGACTGCAGCAGGCCGGGCTCTTCTGTCCTCCATTATCTCCAGGAGTTTGCTCAAATTCATGTCCATGGAGTCGGTGATGCCATCTAACCATCTCATCCTCTGATGCCCTCTTCTACTTTTGCCTTCAGTCTTTTCCAGCATCAGGATCTTTTCCAATGAGTCAGCTCTTTGCATCAGGTGGCCAAAGTACTGCCATAGCAAATTGTCCTTGAAAGGTGCTTGGCTGCTCTTCTAAGCTCACAATTCCCAGAGCCATTTGGGAGCCGTGGAATAATTAAAGACTCAAGTAAAGTACGGTTCTCCTAAAGCCAAGTGACAGACTACAGCACAACCCCCAAGCCAGGCTTTTGGGATAAAACCCTACCAGTCAAGGGCATGTCCAGTCCATACCCCAACCACAGCCTGATGGCCAATGAGTCCCAAGGGGAAGATGGAAAGAGATGACATCTTAGCAGGCAAAAAAAAGAGCTTTTCAGAAATCACACTTTATAAGCCTTAGACTCCAGCCGCCTGGAGAGGAGAGAAGTCTGCGGAGGCTAGAACAGGGCATGGAGAGATAGACTTTTGAGTTTGTATGAGCACGTACCTGCCAGTGCATATGCAAGCATGTTTTAAGTAACGGGTTTCAGGGCTTTAATCAGACAGATTATCCTGGGGTTTCACAAACCAGTGGTTTATTTGAGGCACCCCGCAGAGGGGCTCAAGGGTTTGTCTGCACTTGACACCAGAGAAGATCAGTTGTGTGGCTTTTCCTTGTCCGTGTAAAGCCAGGTTTGGCAGAGTCCTGTAAATTCAGGAGCTGGAAGTGTTAGTTCTTCCTTCTAAGCTCCGCTCCTACACCCAAAGGAGTCCTTCCTTTCCCCAGTAATGGGAAAGCAACAAAACACCGCAACAGGTACCCGATGCAAATTCACAGAAACACTTGTGGAAGGCAGCATCTCAAATGCTACAACCTCCAGAGCAGAACCCAGGAGACGGAGCAAAGGGTTAAACCGGGAACAGATGTGGAGACCCCCAAGAAGGGCTTCCAGAAAGCTCAAAGAACACTCCAAGGGGGAAATAATGCAAACCAAAAATGTCAAAGGGGAAGATAAGCCATGTGGGAACATAACAAGGCCTTTTCCCCAAACCACAATGCCCTAGGCCGTGGGGGAAGGGAATGAGGATGCTGCTCTGAGATGCAGCTTCTAGTACTGCATATATAGCCCACCTTCCAAGCATCAGTCAAGCCCCAAACACTCCATGCCTTTCTCACCTCTATGCTTCCATCTACGACATCCAGTGCACGTGTGTGCTCAGTCATGTCCAACTCTTTTCGACCCCATGGACTGTAGCCCACCAGGCTCTTCTGTTCATAGGATTTTCCAGGCAAGAATACTGGAGTAGGTTGCCATGTCCTACTCCAGAGGATCTTCTCAACCCAGGCATCAAACCTGTGTCTCTGGCATCTCCTGCATCGGCAGGCAGATTCTTCACCACGAGCCACCTGGGAAACCCCATCCAGAGCTACTCCCCTAGTTCTCTTGCCTGATCCAGGGGTCTCCTCATCACCCACTAGCAGTCTCTTTGGAACTCCAACTGCTTTCTGTGGGTAACAGTTCCATGACCTTACTAATCCCCATAGGGAAATTCTTTCTTTCTCCCTTTCTTTCTTTCCTCCTTCCTTCCTTTTCTTCTTTTTATCTATCTGCTTATTCATTTCTGCACTCAAAGACTGCACTGGAATCTAAGCTCTTTGAGAACAGAAGATTGACCTTTCTCACTCTGTGCCCTGTCTCCTGCACCTAGAACCATGTCCCAGCACATAGCAGGAGGTTACTAAATATTTCTGGATAGAAGACTCTTTTTTGGACACTAATGTAGGAATCACCTGCCAGCAGAGCCAAGACTTTATAGCCCTGGCCAGGAATGAAATGGTTGCTTTTTCTAAGTTATCCAGTTTAAATTTCCCATGGAAAAAAGAGAGCTTTTAAGACAACCACAAACATACACTCAACCAAGATAGATTCATCAGTGCTGGAGAAGTCTTGGCAATTTCTGGGACCCTCTTTTGCTGCTGTAGTTCAGTGTAACCAGCATTTCTTATGAGCTGTATTAATTGCTGGCAGATATAATTATAATGTGCTTCCCAGTCGGTGTCAGTGGTAAAGAACCTGCCTGCCAAGGCAGGAGACATAAGAGACGTGTGTTCATTCCCTGGGTCAGGAAATTTCCCTGGAGGAGGGCACGGCAACCCACTTCTGGAGGATCCCACAGACAGAGGAGCCTGGCAGGCTACAGTCCATAGTGCCACAAAGGGTCAGACATGAAAGTGACTTAGCAAGCTGCTGCTGCTAAGTCACTTCAGTCGTGTCTGACTCTGTGCGACCCCATAGACGGCAGCCCACCAGGGTGCCTCGTTCCTGGGATTCTCCAGGCAAGAATACTGGAGTGGGTTGCCATTTCCTTCTCCAACATGTGAAAGTGAACAGTGAAAATGAAGTCACTCAGCAGTGTCCGAATCTTAGTGACCCCATAGACTGCAGCCTACCAGGCTCCTCCATCCATGGGATTTTCCAGGCAAGAGTACTGGAGTGGGGTGCCATTGCCTTCTCCAGACTTAGCAAGCACACACACATAATTATAATAAGGCCCTAACCTACAAAGGGCGGACAGACTCATAGGGGAGACAGACCCAAGAGCATCTGTAAGGTAGCAAATGATGTACTAGAGGTGTGTTTCTGGCCTTCAGGAAGGTTTCTTGAGTGAGCAGTTGTAACAGTCAACCAGGCAGACAAAGTCAGGAGAGAGGTCCTGAGCTTAGAGAATAACATGAATGGAGGCAGGATACTCAAGCCTAACATGGGGGGAAGGGATAGGGGGTCATGGGGTCAGTTGTATCACAGACTTTACTTGATGGGGGACAGAGAGTCTCCCACAAACCTTATTCAATTCTATACCTGTTGGGTAGTGTGGGTTCATTCACCTTATTTCTATGAGCCACAAAATTGCTCATCCACAAAAATCCCAGGAAATGTGAGAGACAAAGAAAAGAGTAAGAGGCAACCTAGTTGCTACACTGGTTTGGAATTTCCAACTTTCACTTTGTGTGATAATCAAGAAAATATTCTTAAAAATCAGGGTTGTTCATGAAAACGAGTTAAACATGTAAAGTTAACTCAAAAATGAATCTAACAATTAGATGAAAAGACAATAAGAGAAGAATTTCACCGGTGAAACTGTGTTTCTTGCAGAAAGGTGTGTAGTTTCCTGCCTGTGGATTCCCTAAGATAGCAATGTATCTGGTTATTTCCCCCTTTGGGTTAATTAATAACATCATGATAAACATAGCTAGCATATATTGAACCTTGACTCTGTTCCAGACTTTCTGAGTCTACCTACTATAACTTATTTACTCTTTTCAAGAAAGTAATATCCCTTTACACTTAAGGAAACTGACAGTGTTAGCAATATTGTCAAGAACTCACAGCTAAGAATTGGAGATGGGTTTTAAAACCAGGCTGATGCTCTATTTTAACGATGTATTCATTTATTTATTCCTGGCTGTATGGGTCTTAGTTGCAGCGTCGGGCTTCTCTCTGATTGGGGCACACTGACTCAGTTGCCCTGCAGCATGTGGGATCTTAGTTCCCCCATCAGGGATCAAACTCATGTGATCAGACCCACATCCCCTGCATTGGAAGGTGGGATTCTTAACCATTGGACCACCAGGAAAGTTCCCGCTGATGCTCTATTTTAATTATAATAATGCACAGCTAACACAACAGATTTGTCTATCTACAATAAGCTCTGTGCAAAGCAGTCCAAGTTTTATCACTGTTATCTCCACCTTGGCTTAAACATTCCACTTAAGATTCTTAAGAACTTTGAACGGATTCTTATTTCAAGATGGCAGATTGCATACCCTCTGCAATCCTCCTGTCTTGTGGGCAGATTCTTTACCATCTGAGCCTGTAATCTCAGCATTCTGCCATTCGGGAAGGGTGGTGGAACTGCCTGTTGGAAGTGGACAAGCATGGGGCAGTTGAGGTGTGGTCCAGGTGTAATTGTATCAAGTTTATACAATAACAGAAAACACATTGAAAATATATTTATAACTGTCTAGGCTTGAAAACAAGAAGGGAGATTTTCATTGACCAGGAACTGTTAAGGAATCTCTAAAAGAAGGCACACTTGGAATTTCCAACTTTCACTTTGTGTGATAATCAAGAAAATATTCTTAAAAATCAGGGTTGTTCATGAAAACGAGTTAAACATGTAAAGTTAACTCAAAAATGAATCTAACAATTAGATGAAAAGACAATAAGAGAAGAATTTCACCGGTGAAACTGTGTTTCTTGCAGAAAGGTGTGTAGTTTCCTGCCTGTGGATTACCTAAGATAGCAATGTATCTGGTTATTTCCCCCTTTGGGTTAATTAATAACATCATGATAAACATAGCTAGCATATATTGAACCTTGACTCTGTTCCAGACTTTCTGAGTCTACCTACTATAACTTATTTACTCTTTTCAAGAAAGTAATATCCCTTTACATTTAAGGAAACTGACAGTGTTAGCAATATTGTCAAGAACTCACAGCTAAGAATTGGAGATGGGTTTTAAAACCAGGCTGATGCTCTATTTTAACGATGTATTCATTTATTTATTCCTGGCTGTATGGGTCTTAGTTGCAGCGTACGGGCTTCTCTCTGATTGGGGCACACTGACTCAGTTGCCCTGCAGCATGTGGGATCTTAGTTCCCCAATCAGGGATCAAACTCATGTGATCAGACCCACATCCCCTGCATTGGAAGGTGGGATTCTTAACCATTGGACAACCAGGAAAGTTCCCGCTGATGCTCTATTTTAATTATAATAATGCACAGCTAACACAACAGATTTGTCTATCTACAATAAGCTCTGTGCAAAGCAGTCCAAGTTTTATCACTGTTATCTCCACCTTGGCTTAAACATTCCACTTAAGATTCTTAAGAACTTTGAACGGATTCTTATTTCAAGATGGCAGATTGCATACCCTCTGCAATCCTCCTGTCTTGTGGGCAGATTCTTTACCATCTGAGCCTGTAATCTCAGCATTCTGCCATTCGGGAAGGGTGGTGGAACTGCCTGTTGGAAGTGGACAAGCATGGGGCAGTTGAGGTGTGGTCCAGGTGTAATTGTATCAAGTTTATACAATAACAGAAAACACATTGAAAATATATTTATAACTGTCTAGGCTTGAAAACAAGAAGGGAGATTTTCATTGACCAGGAACTGTTAAGGAATCTCTAAAAGAAGGCACACATTCAAAAAGCCACAGAGAATCTAGAAGCTGATACCAAGCACTGAATCCACATGCAATGACTGTAGAAGAATCTGCCATATAAGATAGCCTGGCGATAAGAGTAACCGACCACTCTCCAAGGAAAGCCGGCACCATGCAAAGAAACAGCATACTCTGCTATCGGAAAAACTCAACCCCCGGGAAGCAGCTAAAAGGGCAAAGAGAAAAGGACCTTGAACATTTCATAATCTCACAGACACAAGGCAGGACCTCCACAAAGCGAGAACAGGGATGTCTTGAGGGGGTGTTCATAATGATGAAATAATGAAAAAGCAGGGTAAGTCATCTATGAACTTTGACATTAGACCCATGATGCTGCTGGAATGGAAGTTCTGTCTCAAGAAGGCAGAGGTAACAGTGCAGAGAGAGGATGGCGAGAAGCAGCCGCTGGGGACAGACTCGGAATGGCCTTGCAGAAGGGAAGAAGAGCCCAGAACCCACACTGACATGACATACATGTGGTCCAGGTTTCCTGGACCTCATCTCGACTGCCACATGCTTGTCTGCTTCCAATGGGCAGCTGCATCTATTCCTCCTGAGTGTCAGCACGGTAAGATTACAGGCTTCCCTGGTGGTTCAGATGGTAAAGGATCTGCCCGCAAGGCAGGAGACCCGGGTTCAATCCCTGGGTCAGGAAGATCCCCTGGAGAATGGAATGGCAACCCACTCCAGTATTCTGGAGATTCCATGTCCAGAGGAGCCTGGTGGGATTGCAAAGAGTCAGACACAACTGAGTGACTAACATGTCCACTTTCACTGAACTTAGCCCCCAAATGATATCAGAAAGTTGTCAAGGAATAACACTGATGCTTCCAAGACACAGCGGTAACATTTCTTCCCATTTCTTATGTGCCCCCTGAAGGCTCTCTCCCCAACTTTCTGTGCGGCAGCATCTCTTTTAAGGAATATTTCCCCAGGCTGACTTGGAGGAAAGCTGCCTACCAAAAAGAACAGTATGTTATTAACATCAGAACACACCAGTTTCAACCACAACATGTATTTGTAAAGGAATTTACAGCTTGCAAAGCACTTTTCTATGCATTATCTCATCTGAAACTTTACCCTAATATGCTAAATCCCTGGGTTTATAATCCTAGTTTACAAAAGAGGATACCAAGACTCCAAGAGGTTGTGACTATTAGTGACTAGAACCGGGATTCTCTTGCTTAAGTGTCAGTTCTCCACACAGGTCACTGTCGTGAAGTTTGCATTCCTTCACCATGATCTCTGGGGCTTCCCTGGTGGCTCAGTGGTAAAGAATGAATCTGCCTGCCAATGCAAGAGACATGGGTTTGATCCCTGGGTTGGGGAGATTCCCTGAAGAAGGAAATGACAACCCACTCCAGTATTCTTGCCTGGAGAATTCCATGGACAGAGGAGCCTGGCAGGCTATTGTTCATGGGGTTGCAGAGTCGGATACAACTTATCGATTACAGCAACAACAAGGTACCATATGTACATCCGAATCACTTTGCCGTACACTTGAAACTAACAGCATTATAAATCAACTGTATTTCAATAAAAGTTCTTAAAAAGAACCCAGATATAAATGTTTCAGCTTGTATCTTGCCTCCTCTTTGAAACATTACTGTCCCTGGATTTAAAAACAGAAAGCCATTGCCAAGGGTGACAGTTGTGTGATGTGGGGTGGGGTGTATGTGTTGGGGCAGCGGGGGTCGGGGGGTGGTGGTGGCAGTGGAAGCTACCCATTGCCAAGAATGACTTCAGTTCCACCCACAGGACAGACACAGAGAGTCCTGTGGATTTCTGCTTCCATCATTTTGTTTTGTTTTGTTTTGCAGGGCTTGTCTCTGTCTCTCATGGGCAATTCCCTGGCAGTGCCTCATGTAGAATGTGATCCCTCACCTGCCTACACCTTCTTCACCCGTTGCTGCAGATCCCGACCCCACCACCGCCATCTAGCATCCTCCCTGGAGCCACCTCCCCGGGCCCAACATCTGGTCGGTGCAGCTCACACCATCAAAGGTTCCAACGACACTCAGGCTCACTCAGCAGTCTGTTGTTATTGTTCGGTCGCTAAGTTGTGTCCGACTCTTTGTGACCCCATGGACTGCAACACGCCAGGCTCCTCTGTCCTCCACTGTCTCCCAGAGTTGGCCCAACTTCATGTCCACTGAATTGGTGATGCCATCCAACTGTTTCACCCTCTGTCCGCCATCTAGCATCCTCCCTGGAGCCACCTCCCCGGGCCCAACATCTGGTCGGTGCAGCTCACACCATCAAAGGTTCCAACGACACTCAGGCTCACTCAGCAGTCTGTTGCTATTGTTCGGTCGCTAAGTTGTGTCCGACTCTTTGTGACCCCATGGACTGCAACACGCCAGGCTCCTCTGTCCTCCACTGTCTCCCAGAGTTGGCCCAACTTCATGTCCACTGAATTGGTGACGCCATCCAACTGTTTCACCCTCTGCCACCCTCTTCTCCTCCTGCCTTCAATCTTTCCCAGCATCAGGGTCTTTTCCAATGAGTCGGCTCTTTGCATCAGGTGGCCAACGTATTGGAGCTTCAGCTTGAGCATCAGTCCTTCCCATGAATATTTAGCACTGATTTCCTTTAGGACTGACTGGTTTGACCTCCTTGCTGTCCAAGGAGATTCTCAACAGTCTTCTCCAGCACCACAGTTCAAAAGCATCAATCCTTCAGCACTCAGCCTTCTTTATGGTCCAACTCTCAAATCTGTATATGACTACTGGAAAAACCAAAGCTTTGACTAGACAGACCTTTGTTGGCAAAGTGATGCCATTGCTTTTCAATATGCTGTCTAGGTTCGTCATAGCTTTCAAATTTCAAATTTCACCATCCACAGTGATTTTACATCCCAGAGCTCATCAGTCTGGTCTGGAGAATTCCAAGGCCAGAGGCTTAGATAAATATGCACTTAGCCATGGGCACTGGACATTCAGCCCCACCTTGTCTGCCAGCAGACGCAGGTAGCACTTCTTGCAAACTAGAAACCTCACAATGGCTACCACTCCACAGGGTCCACCTTACAATTCAGGAAGTGTCTTTGGAACTGTAACCTCATTTAGCATTTCAGACCTTGAATTTTAGCTTTCTTCTCTGACCCTCCACTCCCTTGCCCTCCTCACATCTTTCCTCATGGGAAAATGGTAAGAGAACCATTGCCTTCTGACCAGGAGGCCCATGGGTTAAAGCCGGTCCTCAGGGTGGACCTCTTGGGAGCACCATCACCCTAAGCCTGGCATGTGGGTGGATCCCACAGACCCGAGACAGGAGAGAGGTGCTAACTTTCTTGCTGAGCCACTGATGCTGGAATCGCCAGCCCTGCTCCATAATTATACCCAGAGTGGGGCCTCTTACTGGTGTGCAAGTTCCCAGGGAGAAGCAGGGCAGGAAATCTGACCTTTCAGTGACCACAAACCATTCTGCACTCTGAAACCTGCGCGCCCTCCAGCGTGGGGTGAGAGCTGCCTCTGAGGGGCAGTGGGGGAATTAACCATATGATGAGCAAGAAGGTACCTGCACAACTCTTAGGTGCTAGGAATGCCAGTCTCTCCTCTCTCTCTCTCTGCTCCCGAGCCTCACCCTCACCATCTCCTTCAGAAGATAGGGCTGGGGTCACTTTGGAATTGGCTGGGCCCCTGTGACCTGCCCTTCTGAGCTCCACTTTCTGAGGCGGATGTCAGATGAGCAGGGGCAGGAGAGCTCAGCTCAAATGAGCTGAACATCTCTCAGTGAGACAACAAACTCCTTTCTTAGGACAATTGGACTTAGAATTTTTGGACTTAAAGAGGACATGAAAGTGATGTGCGTTCAGTAGAAACTGTACTTTTGAATTTTGATCTCTTTTTCCCAGGTTGGCAGTATGCATAGATCCTCTCTCATGATGCTACCCCTTGATCATGATATACTTTCAGCCATTCTCTATGCAGCCATCTATCCAACTTTTCACTTGCAGTGCAGTATTCAATGGGGTTTCCTTGGTGGCTCAGGGTAAAGAATCTAGCAGGGGCAGGAGAGCTCAGCTCAAATGAGCTGAACATCTCTCAGTGAGACAACAAACTCCTTTCTTAGGACAGTTGGACTTAGAATTTTTGGACTTAAAGAGGACATGAAAGTGATGTGCGTTCAGTAGAAACTGTACTTTTGAATTTTGATCTCTTTTTCCCAGGTTGGCAGTATGCATAGATCCTCTCTCATGATGCTACCCCTTGATCATGATATACTTTCAGCCATTCTCTATGCAGCCATCTATCCAACTTTTCACTTGCAGTGCAGTATTCAATGGGGTTTCCCTGGTGGCTCAGGGTAAAGAATCCGCCTGCAAGACAAAAGACCCAGGTTTGATCCATGGGTCGGGACGATCCCCTGGAGAAGGGCATGGCAACCCACTCCAGTATTCTTGCCTGGAAAATCCCATGGACAGAGAAGCCTATAGTCCACGGGGTCTTAAAGAGTCAGTCATGACTGAGCAATTGAACACACAGGCACGCTCGGAAGCTGACGGAAGTGTTTTGAGCACACTTCAGGTAGACGGGGCTAAGTTGTAATGTTTGATAGCTGAGGTGTATTATTCAGTGCATTTTCAAACTACTACATTTTCAACTTATAATGGAGTCATGGGGACCTCAATGGTTGGGACAGATGCCACAGTGAAGCTTCAGAGGGGCAGGAACAGGGCAGAGGGAGTCCTACTCTGAGCTAGCGGTTCTCAACCTTGGCTGCACGTTGAAACCTTCCAGTTCAGTTCAGTCACTCAGTCATGTCCAACTCTTTGCAACCCCATAGACTACAGCACACCAAGCTTTCCTGCCCATCACCAACTCCCAGAGCTTGCTCAAACTCATGTCCATCGAGTTGGTGAGGCCATCCAACCATCTCACCCTGTGTTGTCCCCTTCTCCTCCTGCCTTCAATCATTCCCAGCATCAAGGTCTTTTCCAATGAGTTGGTTCTCTCGATGAGCATTTAAAAATACAAATGCCTCTGTCCTGTTCCTAGACATTCAACTTGAGTTGGCCAAATTTATAAAACAGCAAAGTGTGAGGTAAGAATAGGAGAGTAAGTGCAAGGGAGAGTCTTTTTGGTTCTCTCGATAGCATTTAAAAATACAAATGCCTCTGTCCTGTTCCTAGACATTCAACTTGAGTTGGCCAAATTTATAAAACAGCAAAGTGTGAGGTAAGAATAGGAGAGTAAGTGCAAGGGAGAGTCTTTGTTGAGCAAAGTATTTCAAGGTAACACAGGAGAGTCTCTTTGGTTCCCTCGCCTTCACCAAGGGGCATTCCTGCATTACTGCAGGCCAAGTCACTGGATGGCATGTGGAGTATCTGTCTAGGTCACTGTCATAAATATTTTCTTTCTCTGTGGTAACCAACATGATCGCAAGTGATTCTCTATATGGATCCACTGTAAGCAAAAGACGCTTTGTGGAACTGGGTATTTAGGAGATTGAAATACACACACAAACACACTCACAGTGATCCATAGGAAACATCAATAGATGGATCTGATGTCCAGAATCTAGGACTCTCTAGACATCCCAGAAACTGCACCATATGTCCACCCACTCCTCCAAGCCTATGAAAAGGTCTGCAGGGCCAGCAACCCCCTCCAGAGAAAGTCACTATTACAGTTTCAGATTTTCTGGGGTACCACTCAGAAAGCCACTGTCTTTCCTGACCTGGAATGAAATCAATTAGAGCAGAAATGTAAGAAAACCAAAAAGGTCAGGAGCACCTCCCATGGCCCACTAACTTCTCAGCATTGTTATCATACTGGTCCCCATTTCCCCAGAGTCAGAGCCACACTGATCCATGACCTGCCCCCTCTCCTCCCAGCCCTTCATCTCCCCAGGATCCAGCAGTGGTCAGAGTGACCCGTAGTCGAGTCTGGCTTGATGCTCCCTCTGCCTTTCATTCATTTATTCCCTCATTCATTCATGCTTTTATCAGTCCAACCAACAGTCTTCTTCCACTGAACAACTCTTTATGAAGAGCCCTCTCCCATATTGCACCAGAGTGATCTTTTTAAAAAACAAAAGGCTAACTCTACCTTCCCTTGGGCCACTTGCACTGGCTCCATCGCCCCGGGAGGAAGCCCAGTGCTGGCACTCATCCTCTCCCTCCCTCCCTTGACGCATCACCCCATGCTGCTCCAGTGTGCCCTAGGACCTTAGCTGCTTTCAGCTCTTTTAGTTCCTGGTTTCCCTCACCTGTGGCTCAGATGTAAAGAGTCCACTTGCAGTGCAGGAGACGCAGGCTCGATCCCTGCAATGGGACGATCCTCTAGAGAAGGGAATGGCAATCCATTCCAGTGTTCTTGCCTGGAGAATCCCATGGACTGAGGAGCCTGGCAGGCTACAGTCCATGGGGTTGCAAAGAGTTGGACAGGACTGAGCACTTTCACTTTCACTATTTTCCCTCACTCAGGGCTTCTTTCCACCTGCCTCCTCACCTGGAACTCTCCCCTCCCCCACCTCCTCCTACTTTCACTCATGATTACAAATCACACCACAGACCATCAGAAAACCTCCCACGTTCATGGCTGGGCCCCAACAAGCCGCTCCCTCCCTATTGGCTGCTCTTGGAAGAATCTCCCTTTCAACTTCTGTCTCAGTCTCTGCTCACTCTATCTCTTCAATTAAGAGTCACAGACACCACCATGCCATGGAAAACACATGGTAAGCAATGGGAATTCTCCAACTGCTAAAGCCCCCCTTTTTCCCTTTACAGTCAAAACTCAGACCCATGCTAAGGCTCCATCCTTGACTGTGCCTCTGTCGAGAAGTCCCCCAAGAACTCAGACTTTCTGCAGACAGACGGTAACGTAATACAGCAGTCGCAAAAGCAGATGTAAACACTGCTGGGGGGCTGGGAAGAGAGAGTCCCGATTCATAGAGAGCCAAAACGTTAGCGGGAAACGCCAGAGGATCAGAGTGACAAGTTGAGGTCTCCCTACCAGTAACTCAACCCAATCTAACTTGATTTTCTAGACTTGCTAATAGACCACAATCTAAAATATCTTTCTCTCTGTTCTTTCTCTCTCTCACACCCACAGACACACTGGGAGACAAGAACGTGGAATAACTACACTGAAGGTTTCCTGGACGATCACTGGCATGCTAAGAAAGAAAGAGAAAAAGAAAGAATGGGAGAGCAAGTGATGAAAAGCAACTTTCCCCCCATTTTAATCTACAGCCATCAAAAGTCTTAGATACTTTATATTGTGCCAGTGTTTTTTTCACTGGACTGTCCCCAACTAGACATATCACTTGCTATTTTATTGAGCAGTAAAATAGTTAATCTTGTTAGAAAATTTTAAAATTACCACCAAGTCTGAATATTTTCTATTTGCTAAAATGTGATATGACAATATAAATTGTCAGCTGAGTAATTCAGAGAAAGTCACAATTATTTTTTCTCTATAAATCTGGGATTCTCCAGGCAAGAACACTGGAGTGGATTGCCATTTCCTTCTCCAATGCATGAAAGTGAAAAGTGAAAGTGAAGTTGCTCAGTCATGTCCGACTCTTAGGGACCCCATGGACTGCAGCCTACCAGGCTCCTCCATGGGATTTTCCAGGCAAGAGTACGGGAGTGGGTTGCCAGTGCCTTCTCCACTATGCAAATGGGTGACCTTTTAAAATCTGAAAAACTTATGATTTTTATTTGGCTAAAAGCTAATGCATTTCTGTATCCTTTTATGTGACAGAATGTGTAAATAAATAAAACTGAAAATAGAAAAAAGAAGGAAAAAAAAGCCTTATATACTTTAAAAACAACTCCATAAAGACAATGGAAGAATGAACTCTAACATGAAAGAATCTTAGATCTGAGCTATGACCTACATGAGAAAACTAATGCAGTTTCTTTTGGAAAAACTCCTCGACTCAACACTGTGAGATGTGTTTTTGGAAGGATGGTCTAGGAGAGAAGCAGTGGGTGGAAACCTCCTGAAAGCCGACCCCCTCCTCGTACTGTACAGCACCCGCCGTGACTCCAGGGCAGTTCTCACCCTCTCGCCGCCGTGTGTGGGGCTGTCAGGACAGGACCACACCCTGAGACACCCTCCCTACAGCGGATGCCAGAGGCACCCTGGCTCCACTGGTCCTTGACAAGGTGGAGACGAGGCGCCATCTCCCACTGCATGTAAACGTGGGATGCGATGCCCGGTGTCATCAAAACTGACAACCTGGAGTCACAGGGAGCTGCCAGATCCCCGATTCCGGCTCAGAGCCTATTGGTAGCAATCACGCACCGAGCCCTGGACTTGCTGAAAGCAGAGCTGCTCACGCTGTCTACACTTGCTTCCCCCATCACCCTGCCTACAAGGACTCCTCATTCCCCAAACCCCCAAAGCCTCTGAGGTCCTGGCCACTCACACGCCAAGTACCAGCATATCTTGCCCCGCCCTGTGGCCTGTTTCTTCCAAGTCTGTCCTGACTCCCAGCTAGACTGCAAGGCTCCTGAAGGCAGGACCCAGCCTTCCTCCTCTTCGGAATCTACAGGGCACCCAGGTACCCAACAGGGTCATTAAGGAGAGGCAAGAGGCCCCCTTCAAACAACATTTTGTTAAGCAGATAAGACAAATACCCAACAGATGTGTTATGTTTTTTAAAACCTCCTTCTAAATTCCAAAAGAAGTCACTTAATAAGGACCTGATGTCTGTTCTCTTTCTGCTGGTATCTGGACCGATTAAAAACAGGATGTGAAAAAAAAAAAAAAGTGCTGAGGAGCTCATTGAGCAGGAGGGACTCCTAGAGGACAGGAGTGGACAGTAGGTGGCAGTCTGTCCCTGTGTCAACAGTGGTCACAGACGGACACAGCGCAGCTCTAAAGAGCTTCAGGCGGACGCACTTCCCCTGCCTGAGCCAATGAATGCCAAGAGCAGGGCGACGGCTGGAAAGCACACTCGTGAACACACACACCTATACATCCGCCCAGACCAAACGTCAGTACAACACGCACCTTCCGCAAGCTCTCCCCGGGAAGAACCAAGAGCTCCCATCACAGCCGGCTCTGAGCATCCCTCACCTGAGGCTTGGTCTGGCCCGGAGAACGCAGGGAGGAGAAGACCACTGTCCTACAGCAAAAGAGAAGACCCTCATGGATCCTCCAGCCTGCTGCTGCTCAAGAGGATTCCCTATCATTACTCGCATCAACAAACAACACTCCAGCCAGGAGCCCTGCATTTGAATGTCCATGCTCAGCCCGCCCCTCCCTGGAGCCCAGTGATGTGGCCAAAATATGTGTATGGCACGTGGTCCATTGCCCTCAGCAGCTCCCAGACCCTGGAGCTCAGAGCTGCAGTATTCATCTCTTCAGTTTCTCCAGCATCGAGCACACGGCCTGAGACCTGTCAGCCAACAACAGGCTGTTTAATGAATAACCTTTTTTTAAAAAGTTAATTTTAATTGGAGGATAATTGCTTTACAATACTGCATTGGCTTCTGCAATGAAAAATCTCTAAGTCTAGAGATGTTGCTGTTGTTTAGTCGCAAATTCTTACTCTTTGTGATCCCAGGGACTGTAGCCCACCAGGCTCCTCTGTCCATGGAATTCTCTAGGAAAGAACACTGGAGTGGGTTGCCATTTCCTTCTATAGGGGATCTTCTCAACCCAGGGATTGAACCTGAGTCTCCTGCATTGGCAGGCGGGTTCTTTATGGCTGAGCCACCTGGGAAGCCCCTTAACTCATGTGCAGTGATGCCCAATTCTTCTGTCATGAAAACCCATATTTGCAGAAGGACTTGGCAGACTAAGACAGGGGAGGGGAGGAGGGGGTCTCTAAAGAGAGCAAGAATAGCCCTTCCTGGTGAGCAGGGAGTAAGCTTCCCAATCTCAGCCTCGGGACAGGCCAAAATGGGGCACAGGATACAACTCTGGACCCATAGAAAGGCACATCACTTCCCTGAGCCTGGCCTCTCACCGCTGGACTCCCTGATGACCTGTTGAGCATTCACTCACCCAACACATGTCAAGGGGTTAGGGACACAGAGATGAAAAGATCAGATCCCTTTCTTTGCTCATCTTCTAGTGAGAAGACAGGGATGTAGGAAGGATGCCAGGAGAAAGGAATGGTGAATCAAAGATGTGAAAAGTGTTAGTGTTAGTATTTGTCATGTCTGACTCTTTGTGACCCCATGGACTGTAGCCCACCAGGCTCCATAGTATTCTCCAGACAAGAATACTGGAGAGGGTTGCCATTCCTTTCTCCAGGGGATCTTCCCAACCCAGGGACTGAACCCAGGTCTCCTGCATTGCTGGCAGATTCTTTACATGGTCTGAACCACCAGGGAAGCCCCAGAGTGAAAGTGTTAGTCGCTCGAAAAATGAAAGGTTGAAGGATGCTTTCAATATCCCTGGTGGGGAAGGGAGAGCCTTTTAAGTCCAACATACACACAGAATTACCCTCCATGGCCATCACAAATTCAAGAACAGAGGTATATTTCTGCCACCCATATCCTCTTGTGATCTGAAGATGTTCCTTCTACATTGAAGCCATACTCATTAGTCCATCCATCCAGGCATTTCTACTTGACCTCAGTTCCCATTATCAGTGATGTGCCAGGAAAGGTTTAGAGGATCATCAAAGCCTCCGGGAGCCCTTCAGTCTCCACGGAGCACAGGAGGAAAGTGGGACCTGATGCAGAGCAGAGACTCCTCAAACTGTCAGAGGCGGAGTCTGGGGTCCTTGCTCATGGTTCAGGATCTTTCCAACTTTGCTCACTGAAATCAGCTGCCCATTTTATCCCACATAAACCTCTCCTGATGCTTCCAACTCCCAATCCAAGACTTGCCACAAATCTAGCAAGCTTGCTCTTCAGCACTTTATAAACATGCTCTCCTCCATATGTTCAAGAACTTATCTGTCGTCACATAACTTCATTTCCTCCTCCACCCCCTCCACATCTCTGCACATAAGTCCTCCAAGAGGACCAGGGATACTCGGAAATCCCCAGGCAGGGGCCACGAGGAGGCTTGGGGAGCAGCAGAGTCATGGAACGTGACAACTGTCATGATGGGCAGGGGCCTTTTAACCCTCCAGTGAATCCAACTCCTTCTTTTTCCACAAGAGGAAACAGAGGCCCATGGAGGGAGCATGGTTTGCTCAAGGTTGCATGGCTAGTTTGAGTCCTTCTCAAGGAGAGGTGCCCTGGAGGAGGAAATTGCACCCTACTTGAGTATTCTAGCCTGGGAAATCCCACAGACAGAGGAGCCTGGTGGGCTACAGTCCATGAAGTCACAGACAGTCAGATGTGAGAGTCGGATGTGATGGAGCTGCGTGCAATCTCATGAGATGAGCTGTTCAAGGAGGAACAAGGTGGGTATCAGGAGGGTTGGGGTCCTTCCTATCCTGGGACACACCTATTGGGAAACAAGTGGTTCCCAGAGCTGTATTTTCCCTCCTGGACCCAGTGAAAGCATGGGGTGGATGAGCCCCATCAGGAGAAGGTCCACTAGACACAGAATGGAAATAATTCCAGACTAGGAACTTGAACTTTATCCCTAAGGGACGATCTGGAGCCAGAGGGGGAGGATATTTTTAAATGCCAGGGGTTCAGACCTAAAAACAGAGAGAACACGGAGCGGGGGGAGGGGGCGCAAGACCCAGCTCTCTGTCATAAAAATGATAATAAGGCTATTACAAAGAAGAAAGCATCCTCCTACACATGGAACATCATTTTAAATAAAGCAAACACGAATCTTTTGAGCACCCACAACTGCACAGGCATTAGGTGAATGCTGTATATTTACAAGCACATTGCAAATACCTTTCAGCAACAGAACAAAGTCATTCTCATTCATCACTTTGAAAACGTGTGTATGGTAATGGTGATGGGAAAGTCAGTGGAGAAAGAAAAGACAAGAGCCTAAAGTCACACCCTCCAGGGATGGCAATATGCACCCTGAGAACCTCTTTGGCTCCCCTACTTTTGTGATTGCCCAGAGAAGGGCATGCAGCAAGTAAGTGCCAGGGATAGGGGACCCTGCAACTGCTCTGCTTTGCATCAAGCAGAGCCGGGAGACCCCAGTCTTTGGCAGCAACTCCCGCCTTCAACCTCTCAAAAAGAAATCTATGTTTGGTCCCAGTATACATGGAGGGAACTTCCCAGCCCTTCAAGGACTGCGGGGTCTCCAAACTCTGAAGAGCCCTCACGTTGTTCGTTATCCTCTTTCACTCTGACTTTGCGTAACCCTCCTCACAGGTCTCAAGGACGCTGGGACCCACCACCTCTCATGGGTGAGCAGATCAAAACCAGATGTCTGACTCCAACCGTATAGAGTTTACAAGGAGGCAATTGTGGCTTAAATCGATACCCCCTTCTGGAAGGGCAGATTCCCTTGTCAGCAGGATGGGAAGTGCAGGCGGAGGGCGAAAGGTGCTCAGACAGACCTGACATGCTTTCCAGCAGGTGGCCAGAAAGCCTCAACATTTGTCTTGCAGGTGAAAATGAACCTTCGTGTGTGGAGCAGGTTACCCTGTGGGGTGACAGGCTTTGCAGGGGATATCAAGCAACCCCCACTGGGTGACATCATGGAATGCAGAAACAGAATCTGACTGGCAGGTGCCGGACTTGGAATGGTCATGGGTTTCAGGCTACAAAGTCAGCACATGGAGATCTTAAGCAGACCCCTTAACCTCACATAACCTCAGTCTCCCTAGCTGCAAAAGAGATTATTTTGGGCTCTGAGATAATACCATGCAATATTTGCAGTAACGCCTAATGTCCAGCAAGCCCTTAAACATTAACTATCGCCCTCATCAATCATTTTCAAAGTGAGTGCTTCTTGTAGTCAGAATCACTGATTCTAACAGGCATTCACATGGATGCTGGACAAGTAGCATCAGGTCAACCAGAAAGCCAAACTCCATCCCTTTCAGCTTTGTACACACTGTGTAGGCAGAGCCAATTTCAAGTACATTCTTGGCCAAAACAAAATGTTATGACAAATTCTCCACAAGCTTTTCTGCCTTTGACTCAGCCATTTCCCAAAGATTAAAAAAAAAGTGGGGGGGGGAGCTCATTGAGGAAACGTCAAGATGCACTCTAACCAAAGCATTTTAGCACTGATGAAGGAAGAGATTGAAGCTACTGTCAAATCCTCCAATGGTGCTGCTAGGATGGACTTTGAGATCCTCTAGTTCAAGCTCTCCATTGACAGATGGGTACGTCCAGGCCTGGGTCACAAAGCAACAGCTGACTACGGACTGGCAGCAAGCTGGTCCCCTACCTCCAAGTCAGCAGGCTTCCTGCTGCCCTGGGCTGCTGAAGGTGACCTTGGCCCGGGAGTCTTTTGAGCTCAGTATGGTCTTGGATCAGCAAGAACCTCAGTCCTTTCAAAAATCCCCAACCAAACAAACCCACAGGAGTTCTGGGACTCAACAGACACCTTTTCTGGAGGTGCTGCTGAAAAGCGAGCCATCACAACAGACCACACCAAATTTCACTTCAAGATCCTTCCTCAGGGAAACCATACAGCCAGCCAGAGGTCAGTCTTGGGAGGATGCCCAGAGACAGACAGGCTCTGGGGTTTCCAGTTAAGATGCTTGAGAAGGACCATGACACAGATGTGGACACAAAACAGACCATGCATTCTCACCACTCAGGGGTGGGTGCACACTTAGTCCCTTGGTGTTTTTAGGTAGGAGGAAAGGCTGATGTATGGAAAACTGTCAGCAACAACAAGAAAAGACTTTTAAGATCTTGGTCCATCTACATGTGCTTTCATAGGTTCTAAAGCGAGTCTTCTGGAAGACTTCCTTTGTCCAGCCTCGAACTTAATAGAAATCTGTTCAGGCAAGAATGAGCCTCTGTCTGCACTGACCTCATACTTCCTAAAAGCTCACACATCGTCCATCCCCAGATACAAATGATCTGGAAAAATAAAATAAAAAGCTGCTCTCAGTTTCTTCCACAAGCTGGCTCTTCTGCAAGACACAATTCAATGCCCATTCAATCTGAGCCAGGTACCCACACACCTGCCACCCACATCACAAGCTCTGGGAATGCTTCCTGCCCACCTAGGGCCCATCCTATGCCTCCAGGCCCCCACCACACACATAGCCCCATCCTCCTCTCTTTCTGCTCATGCCTATCCACACACAAACTACATCCACAGCCCTTATCATCAGCCCTGTCGGGTCTTAGGCTGGTCTCCAGTCGATCTGGTCCTTCTCCAACAGACTCAGTTTTAAAGAACACTAAATCAAAAACCCTAGCAACGATCACTAGCTCAGCGTCCCCACCACCAGAAACTGCCTGCCTCATTAAGAAATAAAACAGCAGTTGGGGAAGGTTGGGAAGCAGGGTGGTGGGTGCATTCCAGCCAACACGTGGATTTACATTCCTCAGTTAGGGAGGGAGTGCTGTAACTGCTCTGGGAAGGGTCTGGAGAAGCCTGGAGCAGAAACGGCCTGCTCCATTAGCCCTTCTGGATAGAGGGGCCAAGGGGGAGGCATGCACATCTGATCCATTGGGGCAGGGAGCTTCAGAGATGGGAAATGTTATGTAATTAAACTCTGCTGGCCTGTCCCGCCTAGGGAATGTGAGCGCCATCAGCAGTGACCTCTTCCAATCAACTTAATTGGCCCAGTCTCGCCAAGAAAAGCAACGGAATTGGTTTAGTGCCTCATGGAAATAGCTTAGCTCCTGACTATTTATGGCCACTGAACTCAAGGATGGGAGCCTGACTCTGCGCCAGCAGTTGACAGCATGTGCTGACTTCTGGGAGGACTCGGAGGCTTGAGTGGGTTTTCTGGCCCCTCGTTCTCTGGTCTTCATTTCTGTCTCTGGGGAAAGTGGGCATGCCGATTTAGTGCACTGGGTGTCTGCCATATCGCAGATCCACAGCCCGTGCCCCCCAGGATCCACAGCCCAGAGAAAAACTGTCCTTCATGGCAACCCAGGATGCCTAGACTTTGCTCCTCTTTAATTCTAACATGCTAAAAAACAACGACTACTTCCTCTGTTCTCAAAATCTCATTTCTTTTGGCGTCATGGTCCGCAGCAAAGGAAAACGTCTGTTTCAGATCATTACTAATGTTGATTTGTGGACCACCTTTCTTCTGAATCCTCCAAAGACCTTTCAGGAATATAACTCTCCATCAATAATCTTCTAGGCTTGGCTATCTCCATTTTACGGATGAGTAAACTGAGGCGGCCACAGAAAATTCTGTTTGCGCAGTGGATGAACAGCAGACACTCAGTGGACATAACATGCACCGTAAAGAGAAAGAAGTTCAGGACCCATCTTTGCAATGGTTCACATCCATGCTAGTGCCTGTATTCAAATTGGTGTCATCTCCGAGTAAGGCTCTGTACTGCTAAACACAGCAGGGTTTGACTGGGGGTGCGGCAGGGAGCAGAGTGAACTTTCTTCTCGTTGAGTCACAGCAGACAATATCATTTTACACAAAGAGAATAAGAAAGGATCAGAGAGATTAGAGAACTTCCCTGAAATCACCCTGCTCCAAAGTGGCAGAACTGGATTGGAACCGAGGCATTCCCAAGGGGAAGCATTCCATCTCCACCACACCATCCTCTCACCGCTGCGAGAGCCTTTGCCCAAGGCTCAGACCCTGTATCAACCCTCTTCCAAAGAGGAATTTCCTCTACAAATAAGGTAGAACCTCAAAATGGCACACCTGTCATTTCAGGAATTCAAAAATGTCTTGAGTCAAATACAAGAGGTTTGTTTATGCCCTTTCAGCAACAGACTTTAAAAAGGAGGTTCTAGATCAGCAGGTGTGCAGCCAGAGTACACCCCTCAGCCTGCACCATCCCAGTTACCTCCCCAGCTCCTGCTGGTATGAACCCAGCCAACAACCACTCCCCTCCCAAACGCTTCCAAAAGCCTGCAACCCTTCTTTTAACTGTAGCTTTCAAACTTTGATCCTCACAATACACATCTGAGCGTCCAAGATGATTGGCATCTCTTCCTCGGACCCAAAAAGTACCTGCAAAAACATACATCCCACTACCTCCAGCAGAGCCAGAACACATACCCCTCTGGTCCTCCAGGCTAGGCTCCTCCCAAGTTATTCACTCCAGCTGTGCAGTGTGTGTGTGTACACATACACGTGCACACACGTCAGCTTTCCACTCAGCTCAGAAGTCAGCCGAGTAACACTCCCAAGCTGCATCTTCCTTGCATCTTCTTCCTGATCACTGCCTCACCCTTATGCAGCCCTACACAGGAAGCCTCATCCCTGTTGTGCTCTCAGAAACTCCACCCTCAGATGTCTTAAGGCCTACATTCTGACCCCCCTCCCATTCCCAGCCCACACTCCCTGCATGAAACAGTAACAGCCCTCAGCTCCCTCCTCCACACACAAAACTATCCACCATCCCTATCTTTCTACAAAACCACAGATATAGTTCAAGTCAGCTTCCCTTTGACCTCCGAGATCCATAAACATCACTTGAAACTGAATTACAGTTCTTGAAGAAACCTCTAGCACCGAGTTCTCCTGGTTCCTCCTGGCAAAACTGCAGGAGTTGGCTGAGCCCTGGGAAGACTTTTTCTAGAGCACCATGCCATGTCCCAGAGCCCAGGAATGGGTTGAGCCTCCAGCAGGCATTTCATACATTTTAATTGAAGATCAATAATAATTGGTGATGGTGAATTCCTTTATTAAGTTGAAAACCCCATTATAACCATCATACAACATGCATCTCCACCACTAGGCATGCAAAGCACATTTCTCTGCTCATTCCAATCTTGTACCCACATCCCCACCCTGTGCCAACACACAGAACACTTTTCCCCTTAAATGTGCCTTCCTCACCCTAAGCCTTCTCCAGTCCCCTCCTCTCTGGGGTGACGGATGCAGAGGAGGAGAAAGCAAAACCACCCCAGCATCTTTTTCTGCAGATGCCCCATCTCTCTAGAATAAGTGTTTGAGCCCACAATTTCCTGTTCCCCACAGACCCCAGTGCCATTCCAGCCAAATTCCCCAGGACTCATTCACAAAGTTCATACTCTGATCTTCGCAGATAATACCCCTCTCTTCATCCTTTTGGTAATTGGAAAGCGCCTAGCCCAACCTCCACACACGTCCCATCTTCCCCCAACCCCGGCTGCCCTCCCATACCACACCCACTCTGTGTGTCTGTGCAGGCACGCACAAGCCATCTGCTGTAACACACGTACCTCTCCTTCTGCTCTGACACTCTTAGCGGGCACAGATTTCTCATTAGTGCACCTATGTGCCCACATGCTCTCACCTGCTGTTTGGCGGCCGTGAGCCCGTGAAAGAGACCCTCAGAAACAAATATCTCCACCTGCACACTGAGCAGAGAGAGAGCCAGCACTCTGATTTTCCAAACAACCTCCTTCCCTGACCAAACAGCGCTCAGGGGTCCTCGATGGCCCTCCATAGGACCCAGATCCTGTTAGCCCAGAGCCAAACCCTCCACTTCCAGCTACAAAACACTCCACAGCTGCACAAACCCGTTCACGCTCCTACTGCAGCCCCGAAGACTTCCTTCTGTCCCCCAACACTATTCAGAGCCCCCTTTCTTACCATCTCCCCCTCTTGTAACGCCATACTCAGGCCTGAGGGTTAAAGGCCAACGCAGAGGCTGTTGGATTTTCTCCCCTGAATCCTACCCCTCCACCTTCTTTGTGTAAGGGGGAAGGGCGTTAAGTGGGGGCAGGCTGAGGACATCGGTGAATTTCTGAGCTCTGGGAAAATAGAACCGACGGCAAAGTTCCCTCGCGTTAACTTTCTCTATCCCGGCGTTTGGAACGGTGGGAGGCAGGCTCTAGGTTCTGCAGGGTGGGAGGGGGTATCTTTTTAGTAAAAAGCAGGTCTCCCAGCACAGTCGGTAAGCGGCTGAGTCCTGGGGTGACACCCACCCCCTTTTAGC
>SJYC01100677.1:0-24206 GCA_006408675.1 Madoqua kirkii
AGCTCCCGCCCCCTGCTCGTCGCGCACATAAACACGTCCAAGGCGCGCAGTCGCCAGCTCTCCAGCTCGGAGCCCTGCGCTCCGGCTGCCTCCGGGCAGCTGCCAGCAAGCACTCAGACCTCTGAACCTGCAGCCAGAGGTCGAGACCAGGCGACCTAGTTCGGAGTTTCCCGCACCTGGAAGCTCCCAGCCAGGGATCCAGCGAAAGGGATCCTAACTAGTCAGCAGCCCCCACCCGGTTCAGCGCGCGGGTCTCGGTGCCTTTGAGGAACGCAGCCTCCCAACTCCCCCAAAGAACCAGGGTCTCCTCTGCGCACCCACTCGCGCCCGAAAGCCACCAGGACTGTCCCCTCCCCCACCCAGCCCCTCCTTTCCTGAACCTTCAACTCTCAAACTTTCTAAATTTCCTTCGGAGTGTGACTTGGAGCTCTGGGGCCACGGAGCACTTTGGTCCTTGGCGGGGTGAGGGGGTGGGGGGCCCTGAAGTCCGACTTAGATGCGTCGTGCCCCGGGCCTCCCAGCCTCCCCGCACCTCCGATTCCTAGAGCTGGCCCGGAGGAACCGTACGGGCTCCCCAGGGATCGCCAGGTCCCCCGCGCCCGCCGCTCCCCGGCGGGGACCCAGAGGCGCGGGCCACGCGCGCGCTCGGACATCGGCGGCGTAGAGACCCAGGGTGGGGTGGCCACCGGCCTGCACGAGCCCCGGGGTGCAGGCTTGTTTCCCAGTAAGCTCTGAGCGGAGGTAGGGGAACTCCGGCAGGTAGCTGCGCCCCGAGGAGTCTCAACTCCCCAGACTGAGAAGCGTCTCTCCAGGTCAGGAGCTCCACATCCCCTCCCCCAGCCCCGCTGGGGCCCAGAGAGGGTGGAGAGTCGAGAGCCCTGCGCCGCAGCGAACCCGGCGCCGGGGGCGCGTGCGGGGAGCGGCGGCTGCTCCCTAGCCTCCCTGGATCCGCCTGCCACCCCCTTTGTTACGGGGTGCGCGGGGAGCTCCTCTGCGCGAACAGACGGGTGTGATGATGAGAGGCTGGCGGTTTTGCCTAAGCCCTTCCTTGCCCTTCCGTCGTCTCCCTTTCCCCTCGCCTCCGCCTCCCATTTCCAATCCTGGTCCCTTAAACCTGATCACTTTCCCAGATATTGGGCGGTTTCTCCGGCGGCAGCCGAGGGACGAGAGAGAGGAGGTGGAGAAGTGAGTGTGTGTGTGTGTGTGTTTGATTGTGTGTATGTGTGTGTGTGTGCGCGCGCAAGGGTAGCTGTGATCTCGCCATGGCCTGGGCAGATCCCGGCGTAAACTTCGGGAAGACAAGAGCCAGGGAAAGTGCGGGAGCGCAGCGCGATGGGGTGGGGGCGGGGTGCGGAGCCGGGGCCCCGCGCGGGTCCCCCAGTCCATCCCCCTACCGGGCCCCCGGGCCCCTGAACCTGCCCACCCAGCGCGCCCGCCTCCCCTTACCGTGGCAGAAGTAACCATGGCATCCGTGTGACTGTTTCCAGGGACGTCGACATGAAGAGAAAGGTGGACGCGAGCTCGGTCATCCAAAGTCTCCCCCACTCCACTGCTGCCACCCTCCAGCAGGGGACAAAAAGAGCAGGAGAAAGAAAGGCGAGGGAAGAAAGTAGTTGCGCCGGGCTCTCTCGGGGGCCGCGCGCGGAGCTGCTCGGTAGGGAGAGGAGCCTTCAACTCTGAGTCCCGCGAACATAATCTGCGCGGTTATAACCAGCCAACCCGGCCAGATGGCTCCGCGCTCAGCGCCTTAACCCCTTCGGCGCCGCGCCGCCCACCTCCGCGCGCCGCCCGCCGCGCACGCCTGCGCCCCAGCGCCCCTCCGGCTGGGGTCTGGGGCCAGTGAAGGGACCCGGTCATTTCCCATAGAAATGGGAAGAAAAGAAAAATACCCCCAACTTCCAAGGGATGTATGCTTAGGTTTGCCCCCTCGATCTCCCTTTTAGAGATCCAGGAAAAAAAACAAAAACGAGATATTCAACTTTTCACTGCACTTCACACGTTCATGCCTTCAGCCTGTCTTATTTGTTCCTTTTCTTGAAAAAATTCTTTCTGATCTTCTTTTTGCTTTTTATTTAAGGTTTTTCTTTACAAAGCGGAAGGATCTTTCTTTCCCCTTTCCCAAGGCGGTTGGGGGTCTAATGTGCAACTCCCTCAGAACTTTCCCGCTCCAGACCTCTTTCCACCCGCTACCAAGCCCACCGATGGGTCCTACCCGATCCCCGCCACCCGAGCGTGCCCCGGGTACCGCTCCCCAGGGTGCTCGCCGCTCCGGGACCAGCTCCTAGGGCGCAGCCGGCGGTGCAGGGGGATCAAGCCGGAGAGGCTTGGGGTGGGAGTCAGGGGACCCAGGGACCGGCGGTTGTGTATGCGCCCGTGTGTTTGTGCGAGCCTGAGCTTGGAAGGGATAGGGTGATGAATTGGAGGCGCCCACTCCACGAAGCCTTCAGCTCCTCTTAAGCCCCTTCATTCAAACGAGGGTCTGCCCCTGCAGCCTTGCGCCCTTTCAGCACCCACCCGTCTGCAGGGGGGAACCGCGCGAAGCCAGCGACAGATCGACTTTTCTAAGCGCTCCGAAAGCAGTGACGTCCACTTCCCCACCCGGCGATTATTCGAGGAATGGAAGGACAGGGGGCAAAAATCTCTTATTTCGAGATAATTTTAGCTGCCCACTAGACCCCGCTTGCGGCGAGCTCGGTCTCTAAATTTACCGGCTTAGGTCATCTTGCTTTGGCCCATTTGCCATCAAGAGAAGTGGGGGGGAGAGAGGGCGGGGAAATGTCACTTAGGGGTCAGTGAGTTAACTCAGAGTCTCAGTGTTTCGCCCTCCAGTCCCCGGGTCGTGGTGTGGGGATGCTTATTTCCATGTCCCCCGATTTCTTCCTCCGTGCCATCTCCGCGACCCCTCATCCCGTCTCTTGCCAGGACCTCTTGACTGGCGCGCCACTGGGGGAGGGGAGTCAGCAGTATCACTTCTCCTCGCGCCCTGCCTTAAGCAGCACACGCTATGTTTCCGCTGGGGTCCAGGTTCAAAAAAATATCTGTATCTCCAAATTCCTTTGACTTGGAGCATTTGGTCAGACACCAAGAAGTACTAAGGGCACTACACCTAAAAGATCAGGCCAAACCCGCCGCGGAGTGAAGCCGCCGGTCCGAGGGGAGGTGGAAGGGATGGGGAGACTGGGGTCTGCGTACTAGATAGATTGTACCTGCCTCATCATTTTGCTGGCTGCTGGAGGCTGCCACATCGAAAACGGCCGGAAGCGCCCACTGAGGCCCAGGGGCGTCACCTCCCGCGGCCCCTGGGGAAGGGAGGGTCTCGCTTCAGTGCCTCCCTCGCGCCAATAGGTTCGGGTCCTCCTCCGGGCCAGACTAGGCTGCCGAGCTGTCCCCTCCAGCCGGCGCGCAGCACCTGTCTCTTATACACATCTTGTAATTAAACTCTGCTGGCCTGTCCCGCCTAGGGAATGTGAGCGCCATCAGCAGTGACCTCTTCCAATCAACTTAATTGGCCCAGTCTCGCCAAGAAAAGCAACGGAATTGGTTTAGTGCCTCATGGAAATAGCTTAGCTCCTGACTATTTATGGCCACTGAACTCAAGGATGGGAGCCTGACTCTGCGCCAGCAGTTGACAGCATGTGCTGACTTCTGGGAGGACTCGGAGGCTTGAGTGGGTTTTCTGGCCCCTCGTTCTCTGGTCTTCATTTCTGTCTCTGGGGAAAGTGGGCCATGCCGATTTAGTGCACTGGGTGTCTGCCATATCGCAGATCCACAGCCCGTGCCCCCCAGGATCCACAGCCCAGAGAAAAACTGTCCTTCATGGCAACCCAGGATGCCTAGACTTTGCTCCTCTTTAATTCTAACATGCTAAAAAACAACGACTACTTCCTCTGTTCTCAAAATCTCATTTCTTTTGGCGTCATGGTCCGCAGCAAAGGAAAACGTCTGTTTCAGATCATTACTAATGTTGATTTGTGGACCACCTTTCTTCTGAATCCTCCAAAGACCTTTCAGGAATATAACTCTCCATCAATAATCTTCTAGGCTTGGCTATCTCCATTTTACGGATGAGTAAACTGAGGCGGCCACAGAAAATTCTGTTTGCGCAGTGGATGAACAGCAGACACTCAGTGGACATAACATGCACCGTAAAGAGAAAGAAGTTCAGGACCCATCTTTGCAATGGTTCACATCCATGCTAGTGCCTGTATTCAAATTGGTGTCATCTCCGAGTAAGGCTCTGTACTGCTAAACACAGCAGGGTTTGACTGGGGGTGCGGCAGGGAGCAGAGTGAACTTTCTTCTCGTTGAGTCACAGCAGACAATATCATTTTACACAAAGAGAATAAGAAAGGTACCCCCCACCCCACCCCCACCTCGGCTGCCGAGCAGTCAAAGGCGGGATTCGGGTCCCAGGTCCAGTTCCACTGGCCAAGTTCTGTGGGCTCTTCGCTGGAGCTCCGGGTCGTCCTTGACCCTGAAGACGGCCAGAAGAGAGGTGATTGGCTCCCGCTGCAGCGAGGAATGGGTTAAAAACAAGACCGGGCTGTTTTGCTTGCCGCTACCCGGTCACCCGCAGTCTGGAGGCAGGAGGGGAAGGGAGAAGGGGGCAAACTTAAATTTGAAAAAAAAAATCAGAAGAAAAGGAAAAGACGAGGCAGCCAGCGTGAGTTTAAAACCAATTTGTTCTGCAGATGCCCGGCGCTGGCTGACTGCCTCGTTTTGCCAGGACCTAGGCGACCTCGAGAAAAGTTTGTTCCTTTTCCCAACTCGAGGGGAGTTTTGTCCTGAGCTAGTGGGTCTGTCTTTACGTGCAGTCAACACGCCTTGTAATATGAGAGGTGACACCTTAATCTTGCCAAATATGCGTGGTGCCTTGGGGAGGAGGGGGCAGGAAGGGAGGGAGGGACTGAGGGAGGAGAGAGGAAGAGGACGGAACCAGGCGGAGGCTGGGTAAGAAGGATGCACTTTGCTGCTGGACTTCAGTCGCTAAGTCGAGTCTCACTCCCTTTGCTACCCCATGGACTGGATGTAGCCCACCAGGCTGCTCTGTCCATGGGATTCTCCAGGCAAGAGTAGTGGAGTGGGCTGTCATTTCCTTCTCCAAGGGATCTTTCCCATCCAGGTATGGAGTCTACCTCTCCTGCATTAGCAGGCGGGATTCCTTACCATTGAGCCATTGCTGCTGTCTCACGAATGGAGGACCCCTGGCCCTTTCCTTTGCAGAAGGCCCCTTTCAGACAATCTTCTCTGAGCCAGCAAGCTGCCTTTTCCTTGACTGCTGTTCTTTCCACTTGAGAGCTGTTTGTTCTCTTTTCCCCTCCAAATACCGGTGCTGGATTCTTCCCTCTGACTCCCAAGAAGGGACAAGGTAACCAGGAAACAGTGTGGCCAGAAAAAGAACTGCAAAGGTGTATTTCTTTAAAGGTGAACTAAAAGACTGTTGCTTATTTTATGGACTCAGAACTCTGGTACATTGTGACTTCTGAGCAAATCCATTTTTTGGAATAGAGACTGATCTGAGTGGTTGCAGATTGCTAAAGCAAAGAACAGAGTTGGGAGGTAAGCTGGGCAGTTCCTGCCCCAAGGCAGCGCTGGGTCCGACTAGGTCTTTTTGGATCGCTTTCTCCAAGTGGAGCCCCTGTCGCAGTCTTGACCTTGGTGTCCATCTGTTGGCTGTATTTTTAGGTTGCTGAACTTTCTTTTTCTCCTGGCTGCATCTGGAAGACCCTCCTCCTGAAAGTGACTTGTGGGTTTGTGTGTGTGAGCTTGGGGACTGGATCTGGTGTTTGGAGATCTGTTTGAAAACTAAAGCAAATTTATGGAGCTAGCCTGCCGCCCACCCTTGTCTTTTGCAATAGCACCACTCTGTGGTTGAAACACTGAACAGAAACAGAATGGAAAGGTTGGCCTAAAAGCATGCCTTTCCCTTGTAAAAAGCAGCATTTCTGGGGTTGACGTTTGAAATCAGTGGACCGTGGGTTGGTAGTGGTGGTAGGGTGGGGGGAAGTGATACTCAGCGTGTGGTCCTGTGTTCTAGCTGCCTGCGGTTGGTTAATTCATTGTGACATATTGACCCAGGAAATGAGAGAGGTGGGCCGAGTGGTTTCGGAGGCCCCTTTCCTCTGTGACCAAACGTGGCAAAGACAAGCGAGGTGATTTTCCCCATGAGAAGTTAGCTAGTCTTGAACACTTGCCTTCTCTCATTTTTGGTTTTATTTCATTTGTTTGCTTTTCCTTCTGCTCAAAGGTTGCTCCTCTGCATCTTAGCTAATCTTCAAATATTTGCACGTTGCATCTTCGCGGCTGGAGAGCATGGTGGAGAAGTTTGGCAAAGTAGCCACTTTTCCTTTCTTGGGCCCTAGCCTGTCTCCCCCGACTCCCACTCATTCAGACTGCTGCTCTCTCAGTGGAGCCTGAAAGTCTATGTTTCTGACACAATGAAGGCAAAAGGTGTTTGCCCAGGGACTGGGAATGTAGGGGTAACGGGAAGACCATGCACTCCCGTGGTTCCTGGTGCTCAAGAGATTACTGACTGCTCACGTATTACTGCACAGGTCCAAAAGAGTTATTAACCAACAGTCACTTGAATATCACGCCCATTAGCAGCCCCACCCAAAGGCCCTAGGGACTCCTGTGTGAGGCATTACTCTTTTTTTTTTTCCCCAAGATGGGTGCAGTGTCCACAGAGACTGTGTCCCCAGGTCTTCCCTAACATTTCTGTCATCTTTATCAGCACTGGTCTCGGACCCAGCAGGGATCCCAGAAGTCAAGTCCTCTGAGCCTCTGTGTCCTCACTCTGCATTGAATAGTCCATGAAACTGAAGTTCCAACTGGACAATGACTTTCCCCAGAGAAACAGAAAAAGCCTGGTAACAGATCAGGAGGTAGGGCTCATTGAAAGAGAGACTTCTGGAGTCATCCCAACGCAGGTTTCGTGCGCCCTTCATCACTTCGAAGCTATGTGTCTTTGGACAGACTCTGAGCTTCTCAATGCCAGCCTCATAGGAGTGTTGTTGGTGGTGGTTTACTCACTCACTCATGTCAGAGTCTTTGAGAATCCATGGACTGCAGCCCACCAGGCTTCTCGGTCCATGTGATTTCCCAGGCAACAAAGCTGGAGTGGATTGCCATTCCCTTCGCTAGAGGATCTTCCCGACCTAGGGCTCAAACCTGAGTCTCCTGCATTACAGGCAATTTTGTGCATTGCAGGCAGGTTCTTACCAACTGAACCACCAAAGAAGTCCATAGGAGTGTTATGAGGATCAAATGAATTTATTTATTTAAGACACTCAGCACAGTGTCTGGCACCGTGGAAGCCTTGACTCGCAATCTAAAGGCACTTGTAGTGAAATCCTGCCATCCCACTGGTAGGGGATCAGCCTTCAGAAAGACTCTCCTGTCTGTTCTTTGTAAGCAGTCTTAAAGATTTCATTAACGTAACTCCATCGGTTTATTTTCCCCTTTGGACAAAGACAGAAAGAAATCAGCAGGATGAAGTAGTGGACATATTTAGAATCTTTAGAGCTTCCTAATATGGATCTCAATGAGCCTGGAAGACATAGTTGAAGGATTTCAAAATCTCATCTTATTCATTCTCTCCTTTGTTCTCTAAGGCAGAACCATCTCATTGTTTTAAAGGAAATTCCAACATGTCCTTTAACTCTTAGCAACTTGCCTAGTATATTCTCTGTTTGTTGTTGTTGCTAATTATGTTCTAGAGCTTACATTGAACAATATAGAGTTACACTGAACAATGATGGATCAACTCATTTTGTGAAATAGCATACAGATTCATAATTAGGTTTCAAGAAAATATGCAGAATAATAGAGGGAAGGTATGTATTCCTACCACACAGGTGGATATAGAAATCATACTAAAGTCTCCTATTTCACCAGTCATGACATGAATTCCTCACCACCCTATAAATTAGCTTTATGTTGCACCAAACTCCACTCATAAAAAAAAATGACATTATGGTTTCCTAGGTAACTAATGCATTTCCAGAGGGCATAGGCCTCAGGAGACAAAGGGGGTAAGGAAGGGGGTGGGGGTGGGGAAGTGAAGAAAGAGGGAAAAAAAAAAACATTTGATTAGACCCATGTGACATAAACAAAATATTTCATGGGTAAGAACTCATAAAGTTTTATTAGCTGGGTTCGACATAGCTGTGGCACCACCATTAATTCCTCTTCGGACAATAAAAGACTTGCTAGGTTCCCCTCACCCCTCCACCTCTCCAGTCATGTGTAGCAGTATCTCTTGGTGCAGGCTCAGAGTTACAGATGTTGAGAGTAACTGTTCATCTGCTGAGCTGTGTCCACTCACCATGAGCTGTTTCTTGAGGCCTCCAAGGGATATTTAGACAACATCAAATGCTGAGAGTGAACACTGTCCATCTGGATGGTTCAGGAGACAGATGCATGTGATCATATAGCCACTGAGCTTGTTGGAGCAGGGCTGTGAGCCTCAGGGAAACGTTCCCTGGGTTGGGGTTGAACAGACAGGATCCATGGCCAATTTCCAAATCTCCAGTCTGCTGGTCTTCTCACTGTGGCTTCCTTCATCCGAGGAGGGGTCTGGATGCTAAAGAGCCCATGAATGCTTAGGAGAACATGGAAGGTTGTAGGAGGAGCTTAGGTTTCCACTTATGCTTTAAGAACATTATTGTTCAGTTGCTCAGTCATGTCTGACTGTTTGTGACTCCATGGACTGCAGCATGCCAGGCCTCCCTGTCTCTCACTGTCTCCCAGAGTTGGCTCAAACTCATGTCCACTGAGTCAATGATGCTATCCAACCATCTCATCCTCTGCTGCCTGCTTCTCCTTTTGCCTTCACTCTTTCCCAACATCAGGGTCTTTTCCAACGAGTTGACTCTTTGCCTCCAGTGGCCAAAGTATTGGAGCTTCAGCTTCAGCATCAGTCCTTCCAATGAATATTCAGGGCTGATTTCCTTTAGGATTGATGGGTTTGATCTCTTTGCAGTCCAAAGGACTCTCAAGAGTTCTCTAGCACCACAGTTCGAAAGCATCAGTTCTTCAGCACTCAGCCTTCTTTATGGTCTAACTCTCACATCCATACATGACTACTGGAAAAGCCATCCGTATATGACTACTGGAAGAATGTTGGGCCATCCTAAAAGGCAGTGCAATCCAGGAAACCAGTGAGAAGGAGACTCAGAGAATAGGAACACTGGAGAGAAAACAGCCTCATTACTGGCTTTGTGAGCCCAGAGAATTTACTGAACTTTTCAGCTCCTTGGTTTTACCTCATATAAAAGGGACTTGGCCTCATTTTCTTGTATCCTGGGGAATATAAATAAGAAAATAAAGAAACACGCTGATTGGGGTACACTTGGGAGTTTTATATCATCTGCTCTCCTCCATCTTTAGGAATTCGAGAGACAGTGAGACTGAGGCTCTTTCCAAGCCACAGCCACATGACTTCTCTGAGAAACTCAGTGAGTTGTGGATTCCCCATGGTTTGGAGAGTACCTACCCATTGCTACAGCTTAGGATGAAGCTTGACTTTTGCACTTTCTGTGGCTTGCTGGCGAAAGGGCACAAGATGCAAGTTCATTTTTTTTTTTTTTCACTTTTGGCTGCACCATGGGGATCTTAGTTCCCTCACCATGGACTGAATCCCCATCCTCCGCACTGGGAACTTGGAGTCTTAACTGCTGGACCACCAGGGAAATACCAAAATGCAAGTTCTTGGTGAAAAAGTCAACTAGAATACCAGAGGCCTTTCCGTCGTTCAATTCCTTCCACTGGGTTGTTGAAATCATTTGGGGATTTACCTCTGTCTAGGGACCTGGGATGGATTCAGGATTAGACAAATCTCTGACTACACCCTTCCCTTTATTCACTGCCATTACTGGGTAGTCAAGGGCGGGGGAAGTCTAGGAGGTGAATCTGTAGCAATCCGAAGGTGCAGCTTTCCCAGGGACTTAAGGAAAAGTAGGGCAGGATCCCAGGTCCCCTTACTCTTAATGAAGAGCCGCATCCGGTCCAGCCATGAGCATGAGAGCAACACACAGCAAAATGTCTCACGAGTGCTCCCCTTTGGTACAGTCCTCACAATTCCAGACTAAGGCCACTGACAAAGCCCACTTACTCTGTTCTTCTGCCCCCAGTACCCGTTCTTACTCACCACCTGAAAGACCTGCTTTAATTGTGCAGGGTGTGTGGGGTGGGGAGCCAAGAAGTTTCCTCCCATCATCCACCTCTCCTTAAAAATTTTCTTTCCTCCGTGTGTGCATGCTCAGTTGCTTCGGTCATGTCTGACTCTTTGCAACACTATGGACCATAGCCTGGCAGTTTCCTCTGTCCATGGGGATTCTTCAGGCAAGAATACTGGAGTGGGTTGCTGTTTCCTTCTCTAGGGCATCTTCCTGACTCAGGGATTGAACCTGCGCCTCCTGTGTCTCCTGCATTGCAAGCAGATTCTTTACCCACTGAGCCACCTGGGAAGGCCACCAGCAGTCTGAAAACACTAAGGACAGGGAAATAATCACCAAGTTCTTTCCTTTAAAGATCTTGTGCTCGAACTCCCCACAAAGCCCTCAGAAGAGATGTTAGTAGTTCCTGGGGGCCAAGGAAGCTGAGTTCAAGTTAAAGTGGGTACCATTTCTCTCCCCACCACGCAAGTATATACAGACGCATCCCTGAGGCCGCCCTCTGAAGCTTGGCTATATTTACCAGTCCATTTGTGGGCAGATCTGTCCCTGTCCCCACCCTGAGAGCGGGCTGTCCTCAGGACCCCATTCAGAATGCAAGTAATGCTCCAGCCACAAAGAGGACCCCAACTGGGGTCCTGGAGAACCCTAAATGCAGCAGGTGGGAAACTTCTTTATAGATTTTTATCTTAATCATATTAATTGTGTGTGTGTGTGTGTGTGTGTGTGTGTGTGTGTGTGTGTTAGTCTCTCAGTCCTGTCTGACTCTCTGCAACCCTGTGGACTGTAGTCCACCAGGCTCCTCTGTCAATGGGATTCCCCAGGCAAGAATGCTGCAGTGGGTTGCCATTTTCTCCTCCAGGGGACCTTCCCCACCCAGGGACAGAACCTGTGGCTCTTACATCTCCTGCATTGGCAGGTGGATTTTTTACCACTAGTGCCACCTGGGAAGCCCATGAAGTTGCTCAGTCGTGTCTGACTTTTTGCGACCCCATAGACTGTAGCCTACCAGGTTCCACCATCCATGGGATTTTCCAGGCAAGAATACTGGAGTGGGTTGCCATTTCCTTCTCTTGAGTGCTTAATGGGTGCTAGGTATCATTAATAATATTAGCATTATATGCCAGGTACTTTTTGAAGCACCATGGGTATTTGTATGTGTGTATATATCTATATACATAGATATATACATACATACATATATATGTATGTGCACATGTTCTACCATATATTCATATGTTATATATAACTATATATATAGTTATATGTATAGTTATATGTATATATACACACACACACACACACTAGACGCAGAACTGGACGCAGAAAGCCTGGGTCATGTCTGAGCTCCTGTGTGACCTTAGGCAAGTTATTTATCCCTTTTTAGTCTTCATTTAAAAAAAAAATCTTGTAAGTAAAGATAATAATAGCACCAACTTGTCGGATTTTCTGACAGTTAAATAAAGTATAGGTAGATATGGCTATCATCTCCACTTTATTGATTTCAAGTGTCTAGGTGTAGAGAATAACTTTCCCAAGGATACCTAGGCAGTGGAAGAGTTGCAAAATAGAGGTCTGGACCCTTACCACGTATTAGCTCTACTCCATCCAACCTTGAGAAGGTGCTGTTTTTACAAGTGAGGAAGCAGGCCTAGGAGGGCACAAGGAAATTGTTTAAGATCACCCAGAGGAGCTCAGATGGGAGTGAAGTCTCCTGCCTCTGGTTCATGGCTAAGATCAACAAGAGTGGGTTGTAATATTCGTAGCGTCAATTCTCCTGGCCTCAAGGTCATCCTAGGGCAATGAGAGAAGAAAGGAGATGGACGATGGGGTACAGTAGGGCCAAGTCTTTTGTAGATAAGGGACCCTCCTTCCAGACAAGGACACAGTATGTGGAAGAAAGACTGATTTCAGCACCCTCCCAGCTCCTCAGCAGGTCTCTTTGCCAGGACACAGCCTAGATAACAACATGCCAGTCCTGGTTAAGAGAAGTCCCACAAGCAGGCAGGACAAAATCGTGCAGTGCCGGGTTGCTAAGAAATTCTTCCAAGAGGGCAGGCCACTGGTTTTGCTCCAAAGATTTAAAAAAAGCCTCTAATCCAAACTACTAGCATTGGCAGCATCAAGACATACAGGGAAAAAAGTTGAGCCTTGAATCTCTACTAAGTCTTAGGTCTATAAACGCTTATTCCAAAACCGTGGAACGCCGTTTTAGAACATTGTGGACAACTGATGTATTGTTACCTGTTTCTTTTGAATCCCATCCAGTCACAAATGTACACTCATGCAAATGTTTCCTCCTTTAGCTTAGACCGAGACTTGAATGCCACTGGGCACTCAGACACAGCAGGCCAGCCAGCAGTCCAAACCTGCCTTTGAATGAGCTTTCAAATCTGGAGCTGTTGCTGAGATAGTCACCATGATGCTTCAGATTTCTATTTTACTGTTTCAGCACGTCCAGCCTCTCTGCCTCCAAACAAGGATAAAAGAATTCCACTGGTCCTTCTCCCACTGCTTCCAAGGTCTCTTGCCAACAGTTTTCAACAATGAGTCCCAAAGTTAGACATAAGCCCCTGTGGTGCAGAGAGAAAGAATGACTTTGCAAATGATGACAGTGATTATCTTTCCACCTGTATCCATCTCACCCTGCTGACTTTATGAATATCTTCAAAATAAGGTTAATAAAAGAGATACACAACAAAGTTGGAAATAACCAACACATGGATATTGATAAACCCCAAACCCTGTATATCTTCCCAGGGTTTAACAGGGAGTCCATGGTCAAGATGGAAATGGAACCATTACTGGTAAGAGATTTATTGATAGGTTTATAATCATTGGTCAACACTGTGTATCTCAAACTGGAAAATAGACTGGCTGCAATGTTGAATCAATGCATGCTGACTTAAATTCTTTCAGAGTTGGAAGGTATCTGAGATTCCTCTAGTGAAATCACTCATTTTACAGAGAAAGTTATTAAGACTCAGGATAATGAGGGGACCAGTCAAGGAGCATGCAAAAAATGAGACTTGTCAGTGAGAGTGTGGACCCCACAGTCCTGACTCCTAGGACACGGCTCTTTGCCTGCTCTGTCTATACAACTCCCAGAAAATAGACACAATTACTGCTTCCCTTCTGGAAATGTCTCCACTTTCCCTCTTTAATTTCCAACCTTTTCTTTTTTATTTACTTCAACTTATTCTAATATTTCATTACCTTAATTTTGTTCCATTGTGCACTATTGGCAAGACAAGAGGAAATTAAGTTAACATGCAGAAGGCAAGTTTTCAGAAAGACATGGAAAAGAGCTTTAATCATGGAGAGGTTCAAGGACAGCTTCAAAAGTGAAATGGAGGGAACTTCCCTGTTGATTCAGTCTTCACATTTCCTATGCAGGGGGGTGCAGGTTCCATCACTGGTCAGGGAACTAAGATCCCTCATGCCCCAGGATCAAGGAACGAAAGTGTAAAATGGAAACAATACTGTAGCAAGTTTAATGAAGACTTTAAAAATGGTCCATATTAAAAAATGAAAAAAGTCTTAAAAAAAGTGAAGTGGATACTTTCCTATTTGGATGACAATAAGATCAATTCTTTGTGAACATACAGGAGTAATTAGACCAATTCTATTTTTCAGTGGGCTTCCCAGGAGGCTCAGTGGTAAAGAATTTGCCTGCCAAGCAGTTGACTTAGGTTGATCTCTGGGTCAGGAAGATCCCCTGGAGAAGGAAATGGTAACCCATTTCAGTATTCTTGTCTGGAAAACTCCATGTACAGAGGAGCCTGGTGGGCTACAGTCCGTGGGGTCGAAAAAGAGTCAGACATGACTTAGCAACTAATCAACAATAGGGAATTAAACCCAAATATATGTATTTATGGATGAATATATTGAAAGAAAGCAACTACCTCAATTAAAGGAGAATACTGAATTTTTATATTAAAAATAAACATTACATGACAATTACATGAAAGTGTTAGTTGTTCAGTTGTGTCCGACTCTTTGTGAACCCACAGATTGGAGCCTGCCAGACTCCTCTGTCCATGGAATTCTCCAGATAAGAATATTTGAGTGGGTAGGCAATTTCTGTCTGCAGGGGAATCTTCCTGACCCAGGCAGGTATTGAACTCAGGTCTCCTGCATTGCAGGTAGATTCTTTACTGTCTGAGCCACCAGGAAAAGCAAGATCATGAAATATTTTCAAAATGAAATGATGTAACTGTATTAATATAAGGTAAAAAGATTAAGTCAAGACTCATTATTGAAAATAAAGAGGGAAATTTTATATTAAGTTTCCCTACACTAAAATTCCATGCACTTAGTACTATGTATATATTATATATACAATATAACACACACACATACACACATGCACACACACAATGGAGAAATAGACATAACCACAATCATAGTGAGAGATTTTAATACATCTATCTCCATAGTTGGTAGATCAAATAGACAAAAAAAATCAATAAAGTTATAAAAGATTTGTGTAACATGTTAAACAAACTCAACCTTATTGACAACAAATAATTAAAACTCTGCACCCAACAATTTTTCCCAAGCACAGCACATGTGTAGTAATAAACAGCATTAACAACATGCTGATTCATAAAGTAAGTCTCAAAAAGTTTGTGAGGTTTAAAATTATCCAGAGTATTTTCTCTGACTACAGCCCAGAAAGCTAAGAATAGCAGGAAATCTCTTGACTAAGATAAAAAGGCATCTATACATGCCTACAAACACACACCCCTACAAACCTACAGCAAACAACACATTTAATGGTGAAAAATAAAAAGATTTTCACTTTGAAACCATAAACAGAACAACGTTGTCTGCTTAGTTGGAAATCCTACTCAGGGTGGTAAACAAACAAATAAATAAAATATAAGGGTTGAAAAGGAAGAAATAAACTTGTCATTATTCATGGACAACATTACTGTGCATGTATAAATTTCAGAAGAAACTCTAGATAATTTATATTCAAAAGTAAGCTTAGTAAGATCAGTAGTTACAAGGATGCCACACACACACACAAATCCATTTATTAGCAGCAAATGATTAGAAAATGAAATCTAAAAATATACCATTTCAATAGAATAAAAATATTTATATCCAAAAATAATGCTAATAAAATATATATAACATAAGTAGGTATAATCATTTTTTAAAAATATCATGTAAATATTTATAGAAGTTGAACACATAATTATCTTTGGTCCAGAAATTTCACTCTAAAATATAAACTTCTCAGAAACTTGTTGCAATATGGTCCCCAAAACATGTGCAAAAATGTAGCAGCAATATTTTAGAAACAACCTAAATGCCCCTCAAATGTAGGAATAAACCAACCATAGTGTGTACTTGTACAATGAAATACTACATAGAAAATGAAATTTGATGAATTACTGCTGCATGCAACAAACAGATAAATCTGACTGCCAAAATGTTGAACAAACAAGCAAAATATATGTAAGATCGCATAGTATCTAATTTCATCTTCAATAAGTTTCTAAAAGAAGCCAGACTAGTTTGTAGATTTTGCAGTTAGGATAGTGATTGCCTTTAAGAAGAAGAAGAAAAAAAAAAGCGTAGTGCTTAGAAAGAAGCAGAATGACGGTTTCTGGAGCATTGCTGATCATCTTTTGCTTTGGATGATAATTACATGACTATTTGGTGGTGGTTTAGGTGGTTTAGTCACTAAGTCATGTCCAACTCTTGCAACCCCATGGACAACCTGCCAGGCTCCTCTGTCCATGGGATTCTCCAGGCAAGAATACTGGAGCGGGTTGCCATTTCCTCCTCCAGGGGATCTTCCCAAACCAGGAATTGAACTGTGGTCTCCTAGAACTGGACATGGAACAACAGACTGGTTCCAGATAGGAAAAGGAGTATGTCAAGGCTGTATATTGTCACCCTGCTTATTTAACTTATATGCAGAGTACAACATGATAAATGCTGGACTGGAAGAAACATAAGCTGGAATCAAGATTGCCGGGAGAAATATCGATAACCTCAGATATGCAGATGATACCACCCTTATGGCAGAAAGTGAAGAGGAGCTCAAAAGCCTCTTGATGAAAGTGAAAGTGGAGAGTGAAAAAGTTGGCCTAAAGCTCAACATTCAGAAAATGAAGATCATGGCATCCGGTCCCATTACTTCATGTGAAATAGATGGGGAAGCAGTGGAAACAGTGTCAGACTTTACTTTTCTGGGCTCCAAAATCACTGCAGATGGTGATTGCAGCCATGAAATTAAAAGACACTTACTCCTTGGAAGGAAAGTTAGGACCAACCTAGATAGCATATTCAAAAGCAGAGACATTACTTTGCCAACAAACATCCGTCTAGTCAAGGCTATGGTTTTTCCTATGGTCATGTATGGATGTGAGAGTTGGACTGTGAAGAAGGCTGAGTGCTGAAGAATTGATGCTTTTGAACTGTGGTATTGGAGAAGACTCTTGGAGTCCCTTGGACTGCAAGGAGATCCAGCCAGTCCATTCTGAAGGAGATCAGCTCTGGAATTTCTTTGGAAGGAATGATGCTAAAGCTGAAACTCCAGTACTTTGGCCACCTTATGCGAAGAGTTGACTCATTGGAAAAGACACTGATGCTGGGAGGGATTGAGGGCAGGAGTAGAAGGGGACGACAGAGGATGAGAGGGCTGGATGGCGTCACAGACTCCATGGACATGAGTCTGAGTGAACTCTGGGAGTTGGTGATGGACAAAGAGGCCTGGCATGCTTCGATTCATGGGGTCGCAAAAAGTCAGACATGACTGAGCGACTGAACTGAACTGAACTGCACTGCAGGCAGATTCTTTACCAACTGAGCTATAACGGAAGCCCTTTACAAAAATTTATCAAGTCATGTATTTATCATCAGAGCGCTTCTGCATGACTATTATGAAGTGAAGTGAAGTCACTCAGTCGTGTCTGACTCTTTGCGACCCCAAGGACTGTAGCCTACCAGGCTCCTTGGTCCATGGGATTTTCCAGGCAAGAGTGCTGGGGTGGGTTGCCATTTTCTTCTCCAGGGGATCTTCCCAACCCAGGAATCGAACCTGGTCTCCCGAATTGTACTCAGACGCTTTACCATCTGAGCTAACTACTATAGTCCAGTACTATTTTGAAGAAAAAAAAAATCTCTTTAAGTGAAGTGAAAGTTGCTCAGTCGTGTCTGACTCTTTGTGACTCCATGGGCAATACAGTTCATGGAATTCTCTAGGCCAGAATGCTGGAGTGGGCAGCCTTTCCCTTCTCCAGGGGATCTTCCCAACCCAGGGATCGAACCCAGGTCTCCTGCATTGCAGGCGGATTCTTTACCAGCTGGCTTCCCTAATAGCTCAGTTGATAAAGAATCCACCTAAAAAAAAAAAAAAAACAAAAAAAACAAAAAAAAACGATGAGAAACGCAGAATGTAAGTTGCCACAAGTTCAATATTTCCCAAATGTCTGTCTTTTGCAAGCCACATAATGATTTTCCCATATATGCATATCACTAGAAGTATTAGAAACTTTTTTTCTTTAATTAATTAGTGTGTTTTACTTAAAGAGAGGAATTCCCTGATAGCTCAGTTGGTAAAGAATCCACCTGCAATGCAGGAGACCTCAGTTAGATTCCTGGGTCAGGAAGATCCTCTAGAGAAGGGATAGGCTACCCACTCCAGTATTCTTGGGCTTCCCTTGTGGCTTAGCTGGTAAAGAATCCGCCTGCAATGCAGAAGACCTGGGTTCTACCCCTGGGTTGGGAAGATCCCTGGAGAAGAGAATGCTGCCCACTCCAGCATTCTGGCCTGGAAAATTCCATGACCTGTAAAGTCCATGGGGTCGCAAAGAGTGGGACACGACTGAGCAACTTTCACTTTCACTTTCTTTACCAACTGAGCCACCAGGGAAGCCCAAGAATACCGGAGTGGGTAGCATATCCCTTCTCTAGAGGATCTTCCTGACCCAGGAATCTAACTGAGGTCTCCTGCATTGCAGGTGGATTCTTTACCAACTGAGCTATCAGGGAATTCCTCTCTTTAAGTAAAACACACTAATTAATTAAAGAAAAAAAGTTTCTAATACTTCTAGTGATATGCATATATGGGAAAATCATTATGTGGCTTGCAAAAGACAGACATTTGGGAAATATTGAACTTGTGGCAACTTACATTCTGCGTTTCTCATCGTTTTTTTTTTTTTTTTTTGTTTTTTTTTTTTTTTTAGTACCTGATTAGACTGAGGACAAAAAGACAGACTGTCCTGACTCTAGGTATTTCCAACCCCTCACTCTTCTGCTGCCCTCACGGCCACATCACACTTTAGTGATCACCTTGTCTGATTCCCCTAATTTTATGAACAGAGGTATTAAGCAACAGGGGATGTTTTGAACTATGTGACATCTCCAGTTGCTAGTCCAGCCTTCATTCAGCTCAAATTTCAATAATGCTTGGTGAATTTGACATGTGCTTCCATCCTGTTTCTGTGATATCCCTTCATCAGTCCATTCTGGATAATCTCCATCCTAAAAGGGCTAATATATGTGAGAGACCATAGGATAATTCAAGGGAGAAAGAAAGAAGAGAGGAAGAAAAGTAAGAATAAAGGAAGGAAAGAGAGAGCAGGAGGAAGGAAGGAAGAGGAAAAGAAAAGAGGAAAGAAAAGGAAAAGCAAAGCGAGGGCTTTAGAACCAAACTTGTTTTGAATTCCAGCTTTTCTAGCCACTTTCTAGCTGGAGAATCTGGGCAGGGTCATTAATGTGTAATTGCTTCTCCGAGACAGCGTTTCCTCGTCTGCGATGACGATTAAGCAGGATAACGTATGTGAGGCCCCTGGCGCAGCGCCTAGGATGCAGGCACCACAGAATTAAGGAGTTTTGCCTCACTCTGCATCCAATGCATCAGTCGGGGATGAAGCGGGAGGAAGTGATCTCGTGTTGTGCATCTCAGGCATGGGGCATTATTATTCATCATATGCCTAGTTGATGGACCAGGGCAAGATTAAACCCTCCTGAGAAAATCTTTCATAGATGCCCTTCTGGGACCCATACTCCAAAAGTATTTGCTGAGCTAAGTTCATGCAAAGACATCATCTCCAAGAGATCTCCATTACAAAGTACAAATCGAGAGAGACCATTTGTGCTCATTTGGGCTCATTGGCACTTATCAGGGCATCAGATCAGCTGGGTCAGGTAAGGAAGGTACTTTCTGCCTGAAAGGAACAGCTACCCCCCTAGGGGGACAGCATGGTTGTTGTACCCCTAGGAACCATCAGTAAATAGGAGAAAGCATTGTCTAATGGTTAAGAACAGTAATTCTAGAGCCCCTCTGTTTATATTCAAATCCCTTTGCTGTTCTGCAGGTTTAAAAAAAGTATTGAACTTTCCCCGTGCCTCCGTTTCATGAAAGGGAGATGGGAGGGCCGGGCCTGTAAAGGATGACGGGAGGAGGTGTAAGGACCATTCTAAGGAATTTCTGCAAGAGTCATGTCTGCCTCTATTTCTGGTACCCTACTCACAGAGTCCTCTCATAAACTTGCTTAAAGTTCTGCTTCTGTTTTGCCAGAATCAGTTGCCCCATTGATAACTGTCTCCTCTGAAAAGCCACTTAGACAAGTGATCCTGTGTCATGGAAAGAGCTTCAGATTAGAGGTCAGAAGGTAGAACTTAAGCTTATCTCCACCAGGAGCATACTCAATAGGCCATTCCCTTATCCACCCCACCCACTGTGAGGATCACTTTTATCTGCAAGATAAGGGGCTGTGTTAGATGGTCCTTAAATTTCCTCTGGGTTCTAAAGTTTTACTACCCTTTTTGCAACCTCACAGACTGTAGCCCACCAGGTTCCTCTGTGCATGGGATTCTCCAAGCAAGAATACTGGAGCGGGTCTCCATTTCTTTCCCCAGGTGATCTTCCCAACCCAGGAATTAAACCCATATCTTTTTCATCTCTTGCATTGGCAGATGAGTTCTTTACCACTGAGTGACCTGAGCTTCCTTTTCAATTTACTGATCAGTTTCAAACTCTGAGATGATGGTTGTGTTGGAAACATGTCATGACCTGATGGTGTGGCCAGTTGACCTCATGGGGCATCTTTTCCATTTCCCATCTTGAGTCTTGGGTGAATAACTAGCGTTTTCTGTTCTCCTTGATAAACAGATAACAGGAGAGGTATTCGTGTGTGTATACAGGGGAAATAAATAGATTCCAAATCTACTTGCAACCCCCATGGGGGAAGAGACAAACAGAACATTAGTCACTTTGAATTCAAACCTGGCTTCACTAAAATATATATTAACATATGAAGTGAATTAGCATTTATGATCTTAGGCAGTTGTTTGTAACATTAGAGATTCATGGAAAAAGGGACTAGATATTGATATGGACAAATGTCTTTATTTTTAAAATAGGTGAGAAAGAGGATACAGAACTCTACAGATGCAATTGAACATTCTAGGAAAGATTATTAAATTGATGGCTCCCAGTTCTTAGACTGGAAGGAGACAGTCTCTAGGACTGAAGAGAGATTCACTGAAAGAGTGACACAGAAGCTGGGCTGGTCGTCCAGGAATTAGGCTGTCTCCATGGGTCGAGCTGTTGTTGTTTAATCTGAAAGTCATGTCTGACTCTTTGCAACCCCATGAACTGTAACCGTCAGGCTCCTCTGCCTATGGGATTTTCCAGGCAAGAATACTGGAGTGTGTTGCTATTTTCTTCTCCAGGGGATCTTCCCAAACCAGGGTTCGAACCCATGTCTCCTGTACTGGCAGGCAGATTCTTTACCACTGAGCTACTGGGGAAGTCCTTGAGATGAACCTGCAGTTAAGTCCCAGCAGACATGAACAGAGGACTGTGTCCGTGTTCCATACTTTCTATCAGTGACCGGGAAGAAGATAAGTGTTCAAGTTTTCCAAATTTATGGGTTACTCCAGTCTTGGAAATATTTGCTAACATTTTCAAAGGCAGAAATAATATTCAAAAAAATTTTGAGACCTCTAATGCTGAGTGAAAACTAGCAATATCAAATGTAAAAGGAAGGGAAAGGATAAAATATCAAGTCCTGCATTTTGATGCAAAGGCATAGGAGATCAGTGATGGGCTTAACAGTGAGTGGTTCATGATGACGAGAGTGGGAGGGTCAGAAGAACACAGAACCAAGATGGTGATGCAACCAGAGGTTGCATCAAAAGAATTTAGCTTTATTTCAAGGGGGCTTCCCTGGTGGCTCAGAGGTTAAAGCGTTTGCCTGCAAGGTGGGAGACCCGGGTTCAATCCCTGGGTCAGGAAGATCCTCTGGAGAAGGAAATGGCAACCCACTCCAGTATTCTTGCCTGGAGAATCCCATGGATGGAGGAGCCTGGTAGGTTACAGCCCACAGGGTCGCAAAGAATCGGACACAACTGAGTGACTTCACTTTCACTTTAAGCCCAGGGAAAGGGCTTCCCTGGTGCCTAAGTGTGTAACGAATCCACCTGGCAATGCAGGAGACACAGGTTCCACCCCTGGGTCAGGCAGATTCTCTAGAGAAGAAAATGAAAATCCACTCCAGTATTCTTGCCCGGGAAATCCCATGGACATAGAAGCCTGGTTATAGTTCATGGGGCAAAAGAATTGGACATGACTTAGTGACTAAACAACAATCCCAGGGAAACTGGTCAGACAAGTTGGAGGTAGAGAGGAGGTGGAATTGGCAGACATGCTCAGGGTCCAAAGTCCCTCGCAGCTGATAGCAAAGCATCCTGTGAGGCTCTGTGCAGCATTTCATTGCGGTGCCTTCTGGCTCTGAGTGCAAGGAATTTCCTTTTCTCTCCACTGGATAGTTTATCTTGTACATGATTATGTCCAGAGCACCAGCCCATTAGGATGACAAATAAACTCCCCTGAAATTTCCCAATTTATTGAATAGTTCCGTTTAAAAGCATTCTAGCAGCAGCTCAAAAGAGCTTTTAGAGGCCAAGTGCTTTATCACTCAGAGAATGCACTCGAGGGTCTATTTCACACCCAGGAGATGACGCTGAATCCCGGCAGGCAGTCCTGGTCTGGAGTCTGAGATCGCATCAAGAAGGAAGGAAGAATCCTGGCTTATCAAATAGGGGTGAGAGGCTAGTGGTTAAGGGCTGGGCTCTGCTGGTCAAGTTCAGTAACAGCCAAACCACAGTTCAAGAACTTAACAGCTGTGGAGTTCCCTGGTGCTCCTGCTGCTGCTGCTGCTGCTAAGTCGCTTCAGTTGTGTCTGACTCTGTGTGACCCCAGAGATGGCAGCCCACCAGGCTCCCCCTTCCCTGGGATTCTCCAGGCAAGAACACTGGAGTGGGTTGCCATTTTCCTCTCCAATGCATGAAAGTGAAAAGTGAAAGTGAAAGTGAAGTTGCTCAGTCGTGTCCGACTCTTAGCAACCCCATGGACTGCAGCCCACCAGGCTCCTCTGTCCATGGGACTCTCCAGGCAAGAGTACTGGAGTGGGGTGCCACTGCCTGGTGGTCCAGTGGTTAACAATTCACCTGTCAATGCAGGGGACACAGGTTTGATCCATGATTTGAGAAGATTCTACATGCCGTGGGGCAACTAAGTCCACGCACAATGCAGCCTGCACTCCAGAGCCCGCCTGCACGCAGCAACAAACATTCAGTGCAGCCAAAAATAAGTAGGTATTTAAAAAAAAAGAACTTAATAGATTCGTGACGCTGAAATCTCTGAGCTTTGATATTTTCATATGTTAAATAGGGATGACAATACTGGGCTTCCCAGGTGGGTCAGTGGGTAAGGAATCTGCCTGCCGTGCAGGAGCCACAGGAGATGCAGATTCGACCCTTGGGTCAGAAAGATCCCCTGGAGGCAGGCAATGGCAACCTCCTCCAATATTCTTGCCTGGAGAATCCCACAGACAGAGGAACCTGCCAGGGTGCAGTCCATGGAGTCACAAAGAGTCGGACATGACTGAGCAACTGTGCACGTATGCCCAGAGCTGCCGTGAAGCTCAAGCAAGACGATGTACAGACTTCTTATCATCGTCTCTGGCAGCTTGTGGATCTCTGGCCGTGATAGATCTTCACCAGAGGGAAACGTACAATTTCTCTAGTTCTTTGACATATAACCTGTTCTAAAATGAGGACCCTGGTTTGATGCCAAGAAACACAAATGTCATCATACCCTACACAGAACAGTGCCTGCTCGTCTAGGATCCATTAACTGAGAATATTCATGATGACAGAAAGATATAAATTCAACCATTCTTTCAAAGGGATGTTTATTTTTGATAATCTTAACATGCACATCCCTCTGAAAAATAGTGGCAGACACGTGCAAAATATATGTGTGTACAGCAGCTGGTAATACTGACCTAGGAAGACCACAGAGGCAGCAGTGTTCAGCTTATTTCTGTGTGTGCTTTGAGCTCTGCACTGGAAAAATCAGGCCATGATGAGATTTGCATTGAGTGTCCCCTCCCACTCGGATACCTGGGCTGCGGCTTCATTTCAACCAGGGTTTTTCCCTCTCCCCTTTCCTCTTCTTATGAAATATACCCCTGGCACTGTTTCCAGAATACCTAGGAGTGATGCATTGGACATGGGCTTTAGAATCGAAACTGTACCTCTGCTCGAGACTTGAATCCATGCAGTTGGGACTCAAGAAAAAAACCAGATTGGAACTCGAAATCCATGGCCTTTTAACTGAGATCACACCTGGTCTCAGGACTCAATGAACCTCAGGTTCTTGACGTCTCATCACAGAAAGAATTCAGTGAGAGAGAAAGTGATAGATAAGAAGTGGATTTATTTTGAGAGAAACACATTCCACAGACAGAGCGGGGGTCATCTCAGAAGGTTAGAGTTGGCTCAGAATGTGGCGAAGTTAATTTTTATGGGCTGGGTAATTTCACAAGCTAATGAATGGGAGGACTATTCCAATTATTTTGGGGTAAAGACCAAGATTTCCAAGAATTGGGCCACTGTCTTCTTTTTGGCCTTTGATAGTTGGTTTCTGGAACTGGGCTTCCCTGGTGGCTCAGATGGTAAAGAACCTGCCTGCAATGCGGGAGACCTGGGTTC
>SJYC01100679.1:0-35222 GCA_006408675.1 Madoqua kirkii
ATGGAGAGTGTTATATATTGCTTCCTGCAGGGTGACACTGGGGGCGGCAGCGTGGGAGGGAGGGGGTGGGGAATGGGGGAGGGAGATGGGCGGCTGAGGTCTGCTCTAATCGAGTACCTTGTGAACAAGATGAATGGTCCACTCCCCGCCCCCACCCCTGCCTCCACCCAGGGAGCAATTAGAACTTGAAGTAGCAGGAAGAAAGAGGAAGGAAAAGCCTGGGTGGGGACCATGGAGAGAAAGCTCTGATGAGATTCAGATCTCAGAATAAGGGAGATACACGGAGCAGCAGAGATGGAGGTGGGGTGGGGTTGGAGGGCATCCCAGCAGCCTGCACACCCCAGCACCGGGTCCAGCCCAGGGCAGAGGCAGGCAATGTGATTTAAGAAAGGCCTTCCTCTCTACCCTTGGAGTTTGCATCTCCATGTTTGATGATGCATGAAATTCGTTATTTAGGTTTAGGATTTTGAGTCCCTCCATGGGAGGCAATAATTTAAGCTGTGGTCACTGTTTGACACCTCAGTGTGAATGAGCTGTGAAATGGTGAGGTAGGGAGGGGGAAATTCATACCTGGAGAAAGCAAGGTAGGGGCTATGAGAGGAGGCTGAGAAGGAGTGAAATAGGGTTGAGGACCCAGAAAAAGATCATTGTGGTCTTCTTCTCTATCACTCCTAGCTTAGCAGTGGCTAAATCTTGGCGGTTCAGGGTCCTGCCCCAGAAACACAGGAAGGGGTGCAGGAAGGATGCTTGAGGAAGGCAGAGCGTGGGTGGAGGTGGGGAGGCATGGCAGAGAGCATGTGAGGATAAATGGTAACGCATGTTGTGTGCCTGACTCACAGTGAGGCCAAACAAACAAAGCTTCACAATCTGGAGCAGAGAGAGGTTTATCCAGTGTTGTTCAGTTGCCAATCGTGTCCGACTCTTTGTGACCCCATGAACTGCAGCAAGCCAGACTTCCCTGTCCTTACTCAATGACTCAGTGGTAAAGAACCCCCCTGCAGTACAGGAGATGAGGGTTCGATCTCTGGATTGGGAAGATCCCCTGGAGAAGAAAGAGTTGGGCACAACTGAGTGACTAAACAAGAACAAAGCGCAAAGAGACAGGCGTTTCGTGCCCTGAAAAGCCTCAAAATTCTCCCAAAGTCTTTGGCAAAGAGTTTTTAAAAGCCAGGTGAGGGGGGTGGGGTCCGCAGGGTCTGTGATCAGCTCCTGCACAGTTCTCTGACGGGCGATGGTGAGGGACCAGGATGGTGATGGTGTCACAAGAGTGAACATTATCAGTCCTCAGGCTCCAGGAGGCCTGGAGCTGCGTGCTGTAGGTCATAAAGTAGTTCAGATCATCCATTCGGTGGAGGGTTTTCACATCTGCGAAACAACTCGGGAAATTTGCATCAAACACTTCAGAGAGGAGTTAAAATAGAGCCTGTGGGGAAAGTTCTCTCTCAAGAAGCCTTTATAGGGTCCTGCCTGGTTACAAGGAAACTCGTTTAGGGACAAGTTAATGCCATGAGAAATGCTGGGCTGGAAGAAGCACAAGCTGGAATCAAGATTGCTGGGAGAAATATCAATAACCTCAGATATGCAGAAGACACCGCCCTTATGGCAGAAAGTGAAGAGGAGCTCAAAAGCCTCTTGATGAAAGTGAAAGAGGAGAGTGAAAGAGTTGGCTTAAAGCTCAACATTCAGAAAATGAAGATCATGGCATCTCGTCCCATCACTTCATGGGAAATAGATGGGAAAACAGTGCAAACAGAGGCAGACTTTATTTTGGGGGGGCTCCAAAATACTGCAGATGGTGATTGCAGCCATGAAATTAAAAGACACTTACTCCTTGGAAGGAAAGTTATGACCAACCTAGACAGCAGAGACATTACTTTGCCAACAAATGTCTGTCTAGTCAAGGCTATGATTTTTCCAGTAGTCATGTATGGATGTGAGAGTTGGACTGTGAAGAAGGCTGAGTGCCGAAGAATTGATGCTTTTGAACTGTGGTGTTGGAGGACTCTTGAGAGTCCCTTGGACTGCAAGGAGATCCAGCCAGTCCATTCTGAAGGAGATCAGCTCTGGGATTTCTTTGGAAGAAATGATGCTAAAGCTGAAAATCCAGTAGTTTGGCCACCTCATGTGAAGAGTTGACTCATTGGAAAAGACTCTGATGCTGGGAGGGATCGAGGGCAGGAGGAGAAGGGGACGACCGAGGATGAGATGGCTGGATGGCATCACTGACTCGATGGCCGCGAGTCTGAGTGAACTCCAGGAGTTGGTGATGGACAGGGAGGCCTGGCATGCTGCAATTCATGGGGTCGCAAAGAGTCGGACACGACTGAGTGACTGAACTGAACTGAGCTGAATGCCAAGAGTGGAGGTTTTTAGGGAGAAGCTGATTTGGCAGATGGGCGAGAAGTAGCCAGAACTGGAAAGATCTTCAACATACACCATGGAGTTCGGGCTTGACTCTACAGATCACTGGAAAGAACCACCGGTGCTTTCTGAGCAGGGGAAGAAGAGAAGTGGCTGAAGGGGAAGGTGAAGAAAATTAGCCCAGGGTCCTGATCTCACTTACTGCTTCTGGAAGATTCCTTGGAGGAGGGCATCACAACCTACTCCAGTATTCATGCTTGGAGAATCCCATGGACAGAGGAGACTGGCGGGCTACAGTCCAGAGAGTTGTAAAGAGACAGACATGACTGAAGTGACGGCATATGCCTGCACATACACCCCCGAGGGGGGGGTCTTACCATCTGCTTTCTGCTGCTAAGGACCTTGTGACTTTAGAGGCTGTATACCTGCCAAAGACATTCAGCTGCAAAGCAGGAGGGGTGAGATTGGAGTCCGGGTCTACCTGAAACCCAAATCTTTGCCTTTCTATGACAACATGTTGATGAGTTTTCATGAGACTTAAATTCTCCAACATGCCAAGTTTTCTAAGTGAGCATCTTGAAAGTACAAGTGAAAGTGTTAGTCTCAGTGGTGTCAACTCTTTGCAACTCCAGACACTATAGCCCTCCAGGCTCCTCTGTCCATGGAATTCTCCAAGCAAAAATATTGAAGTAGGTTGCCATTTTCTTCTCTAGGGGATCTTCCTGACCCATGAATCAAACCCGGGTTTCCCACATTGCAGGCAGATTCTTTACAATCTGAGCCACCAGGGAGCCTAAGGGCCATCATATGTATGACCACAGAGTCAGTAGATTCTCCTACGGCTCTGGAGGCTAGAAGTACACTTTCTCTCTGCAGATTCTAGTGGAGAATCTTCCTTGCCTCTCCTGGCTTCCAGTGGCTCCAGAAATTCCATGGCTCATGCAGCATCCCTAGATCTCTGCCTCCATCTTCACAAGGATGTAACCTCTGAGGGAGAGAGGATCTGCTGGCCAAGACCTTGATTTCAGACTTCTGGCTCCAGGCTGTGAGCATACACATTTCTGTTGTTTAAAATTTCTGAGATTGTGCTGACTTCTTGCAATAGCTATAGGAGACTAACACAGGGTGTTCAAGTAGGGCATTGTGATCACTAGTAAGGGTGTCTCCAGAGGAATCTGAGAATCAGAAAAGGAGGCCATGGACTTCTCTGGCAGTCAGTGGTTAAGACTCCAGGTTTCCAATGCAGGAGGCAAGTGTTCAATCCCTAGTCTGGGAACTAATATCCCACATGTCACATGGCGTGGGCAAAAAAAAAAAAAATACATAGTGGGTCATTTGGCTGTGTTCAGGGTTCTTTCTAATTCTCAGATTTTATAACTCAGAGGGTTTTTACTCAACTGCAATATGTGCTTATAATTTAACATCCTGCTTTTATATTTAATATAATTTTATAGGCTACACATACAATTTCACTTATTTGTCTGTAATGACTACTTAATATGCCATCAAGTGAAAGTATCACCATTTCCTAACACTTGCATACTGATGATGCAAATGATTTAAATAATTTTTACTATTATAAACAATGCCACTGCAGACCGCCCTAGTCAAGCGACTATTTTTCACTTGATGTCCTTTGACAGTGTTGTGGCCAAAACTTTGGCTTTCTCTGTCCACTGAAGCCAAATAAAAAAATACAGAGACAGAGTCTGGAGAAAATAGAAAGGTGGCTTTAATCCTCAGCTGCTGGAGAAGAGAAACACAGTAGGCTAATGCCTCCAGAACTGTGACCCCTCCCATGAGGAGTCTCAGGGCTTCTATAAGATGAAGGCTCTCAATCAGGGGTCGGTGATGAGGAACAAAGGTTTCAGGAACTTGTATTCTTCTTCTTCTTACATTGTTTCAGAAACAGTCATAGCCTGGCATCGAGTAGCTGGGTAGACTGGGTCTGGTAGTCCGGTAGCCCATAGTTAGGTCGTTGTCTTCCATGTACTGTACTGTGGCCTTCTTTCTATAATGCAAAAAGAGAAAAAAAGCTACAAGGGCTGGTGTGCAAAGAGAGTGCGGTAAAGGTGAGCACCAGACACACGATGTGATGAACATAGAGTCAGAGGATTATAGGTGCAGAATGTAGCTCCTGCAGAGTTAGGGGCAGAAAAGCCAATTTAGTTACAGGCTACAAGATGTTTCACCTGGTGGCTCAGATGGTAAAGAATCTGCCAGAGGTGCAGGAGATCTGGGTTCCATGGATCCCTGAGTCAGAAAGATCCCCTGGAGAAGGGAATGGCAACCCACTCCAGTACTTTTGCCCAGAGAATCCCATGGACAGAGGAGCCTGGCAGGCTATGGTCTATAGGGTTGCAAAGAGTTGAACACGACTGAGCGACTAACACTTTAATTGCTTTTTGTTCAGTTGTTCAGTCGTGTCTGACTCTTCGCAGTATGGACTGCAGCATGCCAGGCTTCCGTAAAAGCTAGGAATGATCAGCCCTTGTCATCTTCTTTGTTCTCAGGAAAGAAAAGTAAAATCCCTCATTCCTCTTTTTTCCTTTTCACAGCAGTAACAGTAATTCTCAACCATGGGTGAGACATTTGGCAAGGTCTGAAGACTTTAGCAATCAGTTGTTGGGAGGTGTGTTACTATCAGCTAGAGGCTAAAGATGCTGCTAAACTTCCTGCTTACAGGGTATCTTTCCACCGCTAATGTTTTCTGGTCCAAAACGTCAATAGTGATGTGACTGGAAAAACATGCCTTAGGATAAAATCTTGGGATGGAATCAGCAGGTCCTTGGGTTTGGCTTTTTTTTGTTTGTTTGTTTAAATTTATTTCATTTTTGGCAGTGTGTCGTCATTGCTCTGCTCAGTCTCGCTCTAGTTGGGGCGAGCAGGGGCTGATCTCCAGTTGCTGCGTGCGGGCCTCTCATTGCAGTGGCTTCTCTCTAGGCACTTGGGCTTCAGCAGCTGTGGTTCCCAGGGTCTAGAGCACAGGCTCAGTAGTGTGGCCCACAGGCTGTTGCCCCGCAGCATGTGGGTTCTTCCCGGATCAGGGATGGAACCCGTGTCTCCCGCAGCGGCAGGCGAGCCCTGGGTGTGACTCTTGACGTGAGTCAAGGAGAGGAGTTCGAGGAGTGTGAGCATCTGCCTGGCAGTGACGTGCTGGCCAGTGCGGAGCCGGGTCCACAGCTGGGACAGACTGTCGTCATCACAGTCCAGCTGTCTCTCCTTCACAGTCTGAAGCCAGAAAAACATCCAACAGGGTGTTTCAGGACTGAAACTGACAAAAGATAAATGTGCCTGGGCCTTCAGTGCTCAGGCTCTTGATGACTTTGGGGAAATGAAGTTTATCCCTCTTCTGGACAGACTCTCAGATCGCACTGTGTTAGGAAGACTTCCCTAAACACTCTAGTCCACACTGCCTGTCTCATCATGAATGACCCTCACTGCCTACACTGCTCGAGAAATCAGTTTAAACATTCTGGCACATGGCAGGCCCTTAGGAGATGCTTGGCAAATGTCTGAATGATGATCAGTTTAATGTGTGTGTGTGTGTGTGTTAGTCACTCAGTCATATCTGACTCTTTTTGACCCCATGGACTATAGCCCACCAGGCCCCAGGTTCCTCTGTCTGTGAGCTTCTCCAGGCAAGAATACTGGAGTGGGTTGCCATTCCTTTCTCCAGGGGATCTTTCTGACCCAGGGATTGAACCTGGATTTCCTGCTTTGCAGGCAGATTCTTTAACATCTGAGCCACAGGGAAGCCCGATCAGCTTAACAGCTTTCTGTAAATTACCCTGAGTATGAACAGAGTCTGATCTGTAACAGGGACCATGAGAAAATACACGCTCATTGAAACTTCGAATGGCCCAGGCAGAACTTCCAGCCTCTGGTCCCCATCAGATGGTGGAGGAACCCATTCTATCCATGCTCTCTGAGCACCGATCAGAGGTGGGACTCTTCCATGTCACCCAGAAGCTCATTAACAATGCAGGAGGCTACTTCACAGGTTTGTAATCCACCACCCAAAGCCCAGAGCTGTGTATCTATGTGGATGGATGAAGAGGGTCTCCTCTCCTCCTACCATGATCACAGATGGAGCTGGAGCATTCAAGAGAAGTGATCTGGGCAAGACACTCTTCCTTGTCACTGAATATGATGAAGTCACGTAGTAAAACACAGATTGAGGAAGGGGCTCCTCAAAAGAAGGTGAAGATTGATATTTTGCTAGCAACATGAAACGAACATAGATTTCTCACGAAGACCTGACAAGAATCTTGTGAACATTAATCCTCATCTTGGGATGACATACTACTTTCAGATCCTTCCTAGGGAAAAATCGTCAGAGTGCAGAGAACCACCTTTTGCCCTCGTTTTTCTCCCTCTGCCCTCAAGCATCGTCCAGAACTCCCTCCCCTCCCCACCCCCACCCTCTGGTCATCTAACAGGTATAAACCACACCCTCTTCACGGATTATTGGGTGGCAAGAAGTAGTTGTCCTCAGACTGTGAACCAACTGGAAAACCATAAATAAAATAGTCCTTAAGTGGCATCACTCTCTGTGAGAAAGTGAACTAGGGTCTTCCATGCAGATTATATTCAGATAAGAAAACTGAGACCCAAAAGTTCTACTAATAGCATTATGGTAAAATAGAATTTTGGATCCAGACAGTAAGTGTGTGTTCCTCCCTATACAGGACTGTCTCTGTGCTCCTGGGAGGAGACAGGAAATCTACGTGTATGGTTTCTGGGGCTTGGTGGTAGGTGCCAAGCAAGAGAGTGTGTACCCAGTCTCTCAATCCTAGCTGACTCTTTGTGACTCCATGGGCTGTGGCCCACCAGGCTCTGTCCATGGGATTCTCAAGCAAGAATGCTGGAGTAGGTTGCCATTTCCTACTCCAAGGGATCTTCTGACCCAGGGATTATACCCGTGTCTCTTGCAGCTCCTGCATTGGCAGGTGGATTCTCTACCACTGTGCCACCTAGGAAGCCCCCTGGTCCATGAAGCCGAAGAAGAGGATGTGGCCTCCCACTCTGTGTACCATAGAGTTCCTGCATCCTAGCTTGTGATTTATTGCTTTTAAATTCTCCCTTCCCTGTTGCAGTGAAACTGAGAGGAAGTTTGCTCTCCAGTAAGCATCCAGAAATCTTTGAAAGACATCAATCATTTCAGAGCAGGCAAGTGCCTCCCTGAAGGACAGCTGGGTTGCAATGGAGCAGTGATTTTGGAGGGAAGATCAGATGTTCAGTCTTAGAAATAGTGACTGTGTCAGCCCACGGGGCTATGGAAGTAGGGATGTATAGCAGCTATTTTTTCTGTAATTGCAAGGTTGAAGTTTCAGAACCAAGAGTCTTCAGAAGAGATTCTAATTAGAGCAATCAACCTGGCTAGTTTGTCAAAAACAAGTCTAGGGAAAGAAGAGGAGAAGAATGGAGTAGAAAAGAAAGGAGTGGGGAGGTCAGATCTTTAGATAAGCTATGGTTTAAAGGCAAAAAAATAAAAGGAAGTTAAAGAGAAGAGAAATTGGAGAAGATAAGAAGGAGGAGAAGGAGGAGGAGGCAGGATCAAAAGGGGGTAATTTGAGAAGCTTGAGGACAAAGAGCACTACAGTTCATTGGAAGTTGAATCAGACATGATATGATTAGGTTTGCTGGATAAAATGGAAAACCAGAATAACAATGGTTTAAAATTTTACAGATGTTTTCCTTTCATAGAGGAGAAATCTGAAATAAACAATCAGCTGATGTGGCTGCTCCGTGTTTTCATCAAGACTCATTCTGTGCTTCTGTGCTTCTGTTCCATAAGTGAAAGTGAAAGTCGCTCAGTGGTGTACGACTCTTTAGCACCCCATGGACTATACAGTCCATGAATTCTCCAGGCCAGAATACTGGAGTGGGTAGCCGTTCCCTTCCCAACCTAGGGATTGAATCCAGGTCTCCTGCATTGCAGGCAGATTTTTTACCAGCTGGGCTATCAGGGAAGCCCTGTTCCATAATGTGTATATTATCTGTCCCATAGATGTTGGTGCTACACGCTTCCCTGTTAAAGTTTGCCTCATGGTCCAAGATGGCTGCTGGAGCTCCAGCTGTCACGTCCACGTTGCATTAAAGAAAGAAAGAGGGAAGGGCAAAATGCTTGTGTCATCTTTTGGATGACACTGCTTTACCCATTGCAGTGCTTTTAGATATACTCCTACAAGTCCATTCAGACAACTTCTGCTTCCGTATTATTGGCTGCATTTAGCAGCAGTGAGCCTGGGAAAGATAGCATTTGCATTGCTGCTTGGAATAAAATCAGAGTCTGTTTGTAAGTAAAAGAGGAAATAGATATTGGATAAGCAATCAGGAGTGTCTACCATAAAAGCCAAATGTAGACAGTCTTTCATACAGTCCAGAAGAGTCAATATCAGTGGATTTAAAAGTGTGGTCACTAAACCAGTAGCTTCAACATCACTTGTGAACTTGTTGGAAATGCAAGCTCTTGGGCTCTGCCTTCAGCCTACTAAATCAGAAACCCTGGGGATAGTCTTATTGTTGTTCAGTCACCCAATTGTGTCCGGCTCTTTGTGACCCATGGACTGCAGCACGCCTGGCTCCCCTTCACTATCCTTCACTATTTCCCAGAGTTTGCCCACATTCATGTCCATTGAATAGGTGATGCTATCTAACCATCTCATCCTCTGCCACCCTTTTCTCTTTTTGCCTTCAATCTTTCCCATTATCAAGGTTGTTTTCAATGAGTTGGCTCTTCCGATCAGGTGGCCAAAGTATTGGAGCTTTAGCTTCAGTATCAGTGCTTCATAATTAATTAACAAGCAGTTGGCTTCTTAATAATGCCTCCAGGTGATTCTGATGCTCCTTAATTTGAAATCATTAATCTACCCTGGTGGCTCAGACGGTAAAGCGTCTGTCTACAATGCGGGAGACCTGAGTTCAATCCCTGATTCGGGAAGATCCCCTGGAGAAGGAAATGGCAATCTACTCCAGTACTATTACCTGGAAAATCCCATGGACAGAGGAGCCTTGTAGGCTACAGTTCATGGGGTCGCAAAGAGTTAGACATTACTGAGCGACTTTACTTTAAATGCTTTAATTTACTCCACATTGTTTACTTCAATAATCATTGTTTGAGCAATTATCATGTGTCAGGTACAGTGTTGGGTTCCTTTCAGTTCAGTTCAGTCACTCAGTCGTGTCCGACTCTTTGTGACCCCATGAACCGCAGCACGCCAGGCCTCCCTGTCCTTTACCAACTCCTGGAGTTCACTCAAACTCATGTCCATTGAGTCGGTGATGCCATCCAGCCATCTCATCCTCTGTCCTCCTCTTCTCCTCCTGCCCCCAATCCCTCCCAGCATCAGAGTCTTTTCCAATGAGTCAACTCTTTACATGAGGTGGCCAAAGTATTGGAATTTCAGCTTTAGTATCATTCCTTCCAAAGAACACCCAGGATTGATCTCCTTTAGGATGGACTGGTTGGATTTCCTTGCACTCCAAGGGACTCTCAAGAGTCATCTCCAACACCACAGTTCAAAAGCATCAATTCTTCAGTGCTCAGCTTTCTTCACAGTTCAACTCTCACATTCATACATGACCACTGGAAAAACCATAGCCCAGACTATATGGACCTTTGTTGGCAAAGTAATGTCTCTGCTTTTTAATATGCTGTCTAGGTTGGTCATGACTTTCCTTCCAAGGAGTAAGTGTCTTTTAATTTCGTGGGTGCTATCACCATCTGCAGTGATTTTGGAGCCCCCCAAAGTAAAGTCTGCCTCTGTTTGCACTGTTTTCCTGTCTATTTCCCATGAAGTGATGGGACCAGATGCCATGATCTTCATTTTCTGAATGTTGAGCTTTAAGTCAACTTTTTCACTCTCCACTTTCACTTTCATCAAGAGGCTTTTGAGCTCCTCTTCACTTTCTGCCATAAGGGTGGTGTCATCTGCATATCTGAGGTTGTTGATATTTCTCCTGGCAGTCTTGATCCCAGCTTGTGCTTCTTCCAGCCCAGTGTTTCTCATGATGTACTCTGCATATAAGTTAAATAAGCAGGGTGATAATATACAGCCTCGACGTACTCCTTTTCCTATTTGGAACCAGTCTGTTGTTCCCTGTTCAGTTCTAACTGTTGCTTCCTGACCTGCATACAGGTTTCTCAAGAGGCAGGTCACGTGGTCTGGTATTTCAGAATTTTGTGATCCACACAGTCAAAGGCTTTGGCATAGTCAATAAAGCAGAAATAGATGTTTTTCTGGAAGTCTCCTGCTTTTCTGATGACCCAGCAGATGTTGGCAATTTGATCTCTGGTTCCTCTGCCTTTTCTAAAACCAGTTTGAACATCTGGAAGTTGTTCTTTAGTTAGATTATATTATTTAACAGACCATGAGAGAAAATAATAAAACTTAAAATTATACTAAAATAGTTAAAAGTTTATTTGATGAGTGAAAAAGGCCTTACTATAATCCTAAAGATATTCTTTTGAGTATTGCTTATTTCACAGGACTAAGCAAAAACCTGGCTGTGACCATTCTCTGTATCTGAAATATTAGATAGAATATTGACAAAATGAACCTACTTGAATATCTGGTCATGTGTACAGTGTGAGATGGTTCCCAACAACAATAAAACATAATTATTTGTTGCTAAATTAAGGAAGAGGGGACCTCCTTGTTGGTGTAATGGTTAAGACTCTGTGCTTCTACTACAAGGGCGTGGGTACAGTCCTTGGTCAAGGAGCTAAGATCCTACATGCTATACAGCAAGGCCAATAATAATAATAAATAAATAAATGGAAGAAGGGAAAAGGCATATTGTAAACCTAAAACTCACCAGTAATCTCATCACCATAAGACGATATGACCACGGGCACTTACCTCTCCCTGTAGCTTCAATGAGCTGTGAACAGATGGACTGGTTACAGTTTTTCTCAGTTCCCATTCCCCTTACAAAGAGAGAAATAAATAAGCAAATGATCTCAAAAATGGTTAGAAAACTGAGGTAAGTAAGACCACAGTTCCAGACAATCTTCCTATCAAATAACCAGAAGAGTTACTAAAGTTTATTCTCATTCATTCATTCATTCATTTAAGGAGTTTCTAAGTTTCTACTACATCAAGCATGGCACCGAGGATGGGGTCAAGGCCAAGGAGACCAGTATTCACTCTCCAGGAGCACATGTGTGCTCCATAAGGGGGGAAGATGGGTCAAAGAAATACACACCATCGAGAGCTGCAAGGCTGACATGGATGCAAGCTTCCTTGGGGGCACAAAGGCCAAGTCTTCCTAGAGAGGTAGGATCCAGGATTTACTTTGTCAATTGACTTCTGTCCTAGTATGAAGTTTTTCAAGGGTAGGCATGAATTTATCTCTGTTTACAGAAAATCTTCCTCTCTCCTATTATTAATCAGTAAGCCCTGTAAGGGCTTCCCAAGTGGCTCAGTCCATGAAGAATCCGCCTGCCATTGCAGGAGACGTGGGTTTGATCCTGGGATTGGGAAGATCCCCTGGAGGAGGGCATGGCAACCCACTCCAGTATTCTTGCCTGGAGAATCCCATAAAGGAGCCTGGTGGGCTATAGTCCACAGGGTGGCAAAGAGTCAGACACAACTGGAGTGACTGAGCGTGCACAGAAGCTTGCTAAGCCTCAATTGCTGACCGTCCTGCTGCAGCCAATGAATGCCCAGATAGCAGTGTCTTGAGTATTCAGAATATTGAATATTTGCTCAATATTCAATATATCACATCTCATGCTTACTCTAGATTTGCAGACCCTTATCCAAGAGTTAACCCTGAATCATAACGATTGTTTTGGTCCTCTGTGTGTGTGTAAAACAACTGGAGACCATTAAAAAAGTCTAAAACCCCAGTCTCATCAGGAGGCTGAAACACACTATTGTTATTAAACCCAGTTACCCCATAAAATTTCTCTTTGACTTAGAAAGGAAATGTTTGTTCCTACACCTGCTGCTGACTGTTACCAAGCAACTTCCTGTGGTCTTTGGTCAAATGGATTCTCTGCACCTATATTTTGACATTTTCTTCCCTGAGGCCATCCTGAATTCCTCCAAGACACTGTTCATACACTTTCAAAATGTGGCAAGATGGTCCCATGTCACTGAGGGCCTGTGCAGACCATTCCCAGGGGTGGCAACTTCCACTGCTTCTTCTATTCCCATTGTAGAGATGCCTACCCAGGGAGCTGTACTTCAGTCCAGCTAACCAGCCTGTGAGGGTATTGACAAGGAGAAGACCTCTAGGATGACAGTGTCGTGCTGTGAGCGGGACGGTAAAGAGCCCAGTGTGCTGGGACACAGTGAGGGGTGGACGGAGAGCCAGAAATAGTTCAAGGATTCGGCATCTTAGGCTGAAGAGCCTGGACTTCCTCTGTCCTAACCACCCACATGACCTTGAACCAGTGTTGTCCATTTCTCAACCTCAGTTTCCTCTGCAAAAGGAAACAGGTTAGATTAGAAGGCTCCTCTCACGGATGATAAAGAGGTGGCTTCTAAACCATTCAGTGGTGTGTTGAAAGGGTTTTTAGGGAAGATCCATCTGGACTAGTAGAATGGATGGCCCAGATGAAGTGTGAGATGCAGGGAATCACCGAGAAGTTATTTCAGGATGCCAGGCTGCTTCCATTTGGTACCGATCCCTGGGCCTGTAGCAAGAGACACTGTCTCCCTATCCTTATCTCTCTGTCCCTTCCCTCCGCTGCTAGGGTTTTCAAGTCAATGGTAAGGCTGGCTGGCCGGTGGAGTTTACCCTTGCTCCCCCACACAGTTTAGTGTAACTTCGTCTGGACAGCTGCAGGACAGGCTCTCAGAGGTAGCAGGGTCAGGGTGCCATCCTCCCCTCTGGTTCTCCAACAGCCAGTTAGAGCACTGGGCAGAAGCAGGTCGCTGCCAGCAGCAAGAAGAATGGGCCATAGTTCATCTCTAGACTCAGTTTCACAATCACACAGGCAGCTTCAAGAGATAAGGAGGGGGGAGGGGACAGCTCTGCCCTCTCTGGGCGTCTTGGCTCCTCTCCTGCACGAGGGCCTGCAGCCTCCCCTGCAGCCTATCCACCGAGGGTGGTGGTTTAGTCGTGTCCAACTCTTTGCGACCCCATGGACTGTCACCCGCCAGGCTCCTCTGTCCTTGGAATTCTCCAGGCACGGATACTGGAATGGGTTGCCATTTCCTTCTCCAGGGAATCTTACTGACCCAGGGGGAACCCACATCTTCTGTGGCTCCTGCATTGACAGGCAGATTCTTTACCACTAGTGCCTCCTGAGAAGCTATAGAGGCGATGCTACAAGAGCAGAGAGTGGATCTGGAGGGGCAAAGAGAGGCTCCATAGCAAACCAGGCAACTCATGCTTACTTCCATCATTGCACATATACAGGTAGCAGTTTGCACTGAGAAATGGCATCCTCAAGCTGCCAGGTTTGTTTTTTTTTAATTAATCAACTTTTGGCTGTGCTGGGTCTTCGTTGCCGCGCACAAACCTTCTCTAGTCGTGGTGAACAGGGGCTTCTTTTGCTGCAGAGCACAGGCTCTAGAGTGCGAGCTCAGTAGTTGTGGCACATGGGCTTAATTGCACATGAACTCTTCCTGGACCAAGGATCGAACCTGTGTCCCCCACATTGGCAGGCGGATTCTTATCCACTGTGTCATCAGGGAAGTCCAGCTACCAGTATTCAGTGCCTGCTCCTCTAGGATAGAAGTTCATAATCTTCTCTGATGGAATTCAGGGCATCAGTGAACTTGAGTTGGTAAAAAATGACATTCGTTGCTTTCACTAAGCTCTAATGGAAATTTAGCGTTTCCTTCAATTATGAAATAGGCAAAAAGCCAAGGTAGAATTAACAGTAACTGTGACATTGCCATCCATAAGATATTTTTATGTATATTACAGATTTTGCAGATATCTGGAAAGATGCTTTACATTCTTCACTACTTCAAAATTGTAGTAATTTTTAGACCTGGCTGTAGATCATGTTATTTAATGTGTTATTTAAAAAAAAAAAAGCACATCTATTATTGTATCACACATTTGGTTTTTTAAAATTATTTTGACAACTGTATCTCAATAAAACCCATGTGTTGTATGCACTTAGAAATGTCAAATCTCATGTAATATATGTATTTAAAGTTTTTTTTCTGAGTTCAGAGGTTCATCAAACTCCCAGAGGGGTCTATGTCACAAATAAGTTTTAGGAATCTCTAGTCGTAATCATTAATGGGGCTGTATTTGGAGACACAGCATTTAGGAGATAATTAAGTTTAAATGACAGAGAAGGCAATGGCACCCCACTCCAATACTCTTGCCTGGAAAATCACATGGACAGAGGAGCCTGGTAGGCTGCAGTCCATGAGGTCGCTAAGAGTCGGACATAACTGAGAGATTTCACTTTCACTTTTCACTTTCATACATTGGAGAAGGAAATGGCAACCCACTCCAGTGTTCTGGCCCAGAGAATCCCAGGGATGGGGAGCCTGGTAGGAGGCCGTCTCTGGGGTCGTACAGAGTCGAACACGACTGAAGAGACTTAGCAGCAGCAGCAGCATCAAGGTTAAATGAAGTTGTAAGAGGCTTCGCGAGTGGCACTAGTGGTAGAGAACCTGCCTGCCAATACAGGAGACACAGGTTCAGAGTCAGGAAGGTCCCCTGGAGGAGGGCGTGGCAATCCACTCCCGTATTCTTGCCTGGAGAATCCCCATGGACAGAGGAAACTGGGAGTCAGACACGACTTTGTAACTAAACAGCAGCAACAACTCTCTAGGCTCTAACGGAACTTTTGGGACAGGAGTCCAAGGAAGTCCTGGAAGACTGTGATTCTGTTAGGAAAAACGCCTTAACGCATCTCTGGTTATAGGTCAGATCCTATTCGGGAATGGAAAAATGGTGTCCATGCAATGAACTGTTTAGCATAGATTGTCCAGAGACACAGGCATGATCATACCATTGAAGTGTTGCTTTTCTGGGGATTTAGGGTCCCGGACTGGGGAGTGAGGGCAGAAAAGGGGTGACTAAGGTGGGAAGTCACAGCCTAGGACTGGAGGAGATGGTGGATACACTTGAGCAGGTGTGGTCACCACTATCAACGTCATGCTGTCCATTTCTGCTCCACCCTCTGGACATGTCTGTTAAACCCCCAAGTCAGATCTCACTTGGGACATGAAGAGCAAAGTGGGGAGGAAGGAGTAGCAAGCTGAGAAGCAACACTGAGCCCCCAGTAGGCAGAGAGAACCCAGACAGAGGTGGCAAGCTGATCCCTGGGGGCATTCCGAAACCCTCAGGGAGAGACCTGACAAAGCCTGGGTTCCCACAGACACTAGCTTGGGGCTGCGCTGGGTTACCATCCTACTGCACGCGTGCTCAGTCCTGTGACCCCATGGGCTGTAGCTCTCCAGGCCTCTCTGGCCATGGGATTCTCCGGGCAAGAATACTGGAGCGGGTTGCCGTTTCCTTCTCCAGGGGATCTTCTCAACCCAAGGTCCGAACCTGCATCTCTTGCATTGACCAGGGGATTGTTTAATTGAACCTGCTTCTCTTGAGTTGCCAGGTAGATTGTTTACCTCTTTGCCACCTGGGGAGCCTGTTACCATCCCACCTTGACTGTAAGAAGCCGAATGATTGCAAGAGGACCACAGCTCTGTGCACCACTAGGAAAGAAAAATTGCTGCCAGTTACAGTGGTGAGACATCAACTGTATGGTGGATTCTGATTTCAGACATCTTAAACGTGTGAATAAATGTGTCACTCAGAATTGATAAAATATGGTGCTTCAGTATTGAACTGAAGAGTGACTCTCCCCTCCAAGGCTGGTGGGTCCAGGGACCTGGATGTTTTCTGTCATAGCCGTTGATAGCCTTGACCATCTCCCCCATCCTGTGAGCCCACCAAGAACCGGCGCTGTGTCCCAGCTGTTTCTGTGTCTGCAGCATCAAGCACCATGTCTTTCTCCTGTACATGCTCCTAAAGTGTTTGTATTAATCACTGACTGGCTGAGTGCACTGATGAAAGGATGAATTCTTGAAGACTGTGGTTCAGAGAAATCTTTAGGTGAGGTGAGGAGTGGAGAAAGACACCCACTCCAGCAGGAAGGATTGTCTTATCACCGAACCATTTTAAAAAAATCTCTTCTCATTCATTTATTTTGTTCTTTAGGCCAGGCCTCAAAACATGTGGGATCTTAGTTCCCAGACTAGGAATTGAACCCTTGCCTCCTGCAATGGAAACCTGGAGTCTTAACCACTGGACTGCCAGGGGAATCCCCCTTTTTTTCTTTTTAATCAACTATACTCCAGTAAAAAATCTCTTCTCATTCATTTATTTTGTTCTTTAGGCCAGGCCTCAAAACATGTGGGATCTTAGTTCCCAGACTAGGAATTGAACCCTTGCCTCCTGCAATGGAAACCTGGAGTCTTAACCACTGGACTGCCAGGGGAATCCCCCTTTTTTTCTTTTTAATCTTTTAATTTTATCCTGGAGTATAGTTGATTAACAATGTGTTGGTTTCAGGTGTACAACAAAGTGATTCAGTTATGCATATACTTGTATCTATTCTGTTTCAAATTCTTTTCCCATTTGTTATTACATAATATTGAGCAGGGTACCCTGTGCTATACAGTAGGTCCTTGCTGGTTATCCATTTTAAACATAGCAGAGTGTATCACTGAGCTTTTTTGATTGCTTAGTTCACGGTGATAATTAGAAGCAGATGGACTTTTGATCCATTTTATGATGAATTTTAAATCCTCTGCCTGCAGTGTGTCCCCTTACTGCCTGCACCCAGGACAGACCACAACCTCCAGCCCCTTCTGCATGCTTCATGCAAACCTATGAAGTGCTAAAGCTTTGATCCATTGCACGATGGATCAAGTCAGAACAAATGGGCCTGGACATTACTTAAGAAGTCACAGCCTCGCTTTATTTGAGATTTTGCCCTGAAGCCCTGCAGGCACTGAGGAGCATTGAGAAGACGTGCTGATCACAGGACTGAGCCACTGAATGGACAAATGGACGATCTGTGTTAAGCAGTTTCCACTGTACTCCAGATTCTGCACCCACCCCCCCGCCCGCTCCTCCATCTCATTGTTGCTGAATCAGCACTGCAATCCCCCTAAGGATGCCATTCGCCTAAGGAATGGCTCTCCAAGGGAGCCACTGAACATTTGCTTAATGAGTTTTGAAGTAGCCTCTGCTTTGGGCACCATGGATCGGGAGAGGGGAGTGTCCACATGGAGGACCACCCCTGCAGGCTGTCTCTCAACTGGCAAGCTTGCTGAAGGGATGAGGGGATGGGGAGAGATACTGACTGCAGTTGTGTGGCTTGTTGAGATGACTTGTGGGGCCTGGGACGGCTCTGTGCTCATGAGTCACTTCGGCTAAGTTTAGTGCTGGCTCCAGTGACAGAACAGATGGACAGTCAGAGCAAAGACGTTCTGCTGGACTCCAGCCTGGCATGACCCCATCCGATCAGTCAGCCAGATCTGAGCTGACACAGGCTCCCGGGTCCTGGTGATGGCAGGCGGGGGACAGGAATCAGTGACTGCCCATCGCTCATTTGCTACTACTTCATTCAGACACTTCCAGGGAGCACCCAGTAGACAAAAGGAAATGCAAGCCCTCCTCCCCCAGTCCCTGCAAAGAGTGTGGAATCTGAACAACCACAGTTACAGCAACGAGATCAAATAGATGCAAAAGGGCAGGAAAGAACCAGTGACTTGGACAGTGTTGGACAGTGTTGGCAACTTGGACAGTGTTCTACGGGGAATGATGCTCTTCCCAAATATATCATTTTATTTACTTCAAACTCATCACAGGAGTTGTGTTGTTATCCCCAGGTGTCAGATCAACACCCTGAGAAGTGAAGCAAGTTGCCCAGGGAAACAGAGTGGGGAGCGGGCGTCCAGACCTCCTCCTTTATTTCCCAGTTCAGAGTCTTCTTCATACCACTCTGCCATTGCTATTGTGGCCGTTAGGCTGGGGTTTTTAGAATGGGAAACCTCATTTCCCATAAAATGGGAAACCTCCTCATTTGCTCCATGAGAAGGGAGTGTGGCTTGAGTCCTAGCTCAGAACAGTATTGGCAGTTTCATGATCTTGGTGTCTCCTGTCTTTATTCTTCTTCCAGCCTCTGTCAACCAGTTGACATGTCACTGCTCCCTATTTGAAAGATACCATTTTCTTTCCTGGATGTGAATGTGCTTTGTTGTCTTTTTATTTTATTGCAGTAGAGTTGATTTACAATGTTTCAGATATACAGCAAAGTGGTTCAGTTTTATATATTTTATATAGTATATATTATACATATTGATATAATTTTATTATATTTATACAGTATATGACATGTTATATATTTATATTATAAATAACGTGTTCATTGATAATAATAAGTGATATGTTATTAATATAATAATATGCTTAGTTGCTTAGTCATGTCCAATTCTTTGTGACTTTTTGGACTATAGCCCACTAGGCTTCTCTATCCATGGGATTTTCCAGGCAAGATACTGGGGGAGGGGGGGCAGGGTTGTCATTTCCTTCTCCAGGGTATCTTCCCAACCTAGGGATCAAACTCACATCTCCTGTGTCTTCTGCATTGAAGGTGGATTCTTTACTCGCTGAGTCATTGTCAAAGCCCCAATATAATAATATATTATATTGTTTGTATAATATATAGCATATATTATATATATTGATTCTTTTCCATTATAGGTCATTACAAGATATAGAATATAGTTCCCTGTGCTATATATCCTTTTTTTAGTGTATGAAATATAATTTTATTGCTTTTGTATCATAGAGCATCTCTCTAATAAAAAGGTGAAGGTAGGAATACATTTGATTACTTAGTAACTCTAATGTAGACAGGTAATAGACAAATGTAGATATACAGTAGTATCCTTTCTTATTACAACTACCCAATAACTAGAAAATAAAAAGCACAGTGATTATCACAGGTAACAGCATGTGGTTTAACAACAATATTTGTATACAATGATTTTCTGAGAGGTCTTCATGCTTATATTTTTTTTAATTTTTAAAATTTTTGTCTCATTTTTTATTGAGGTATTATTTTTTTAATATTTTAATTAATGTATTTGTTTTGCCAGGTCTTAGTCGTGGCATACGGGATCTAGTTCCCTGACCAGGGATGAAACCTGGGTCCCCCTCATTGGGAGCACAGAGTCTTAACCATTGTACCACGGGGGAAGTCCTTACTGAGATATGATTGACATAATGGGGCTTCCCTGGTGGCTCAGATGGTAAAGGATCTGCCTGCAGTGCAAGAGACTGGGATTCGATCCCTGGATTGGGAAGATCCCCTGGTGAAGGTAATGGCTACCCACTCCAATTGTCTTGCCTGGAGAATCCAATGGACAGAGGAGCCTGGCAGGCTATGGGGTAACAAAGAGGTGGACACGACTGAGCAAGTAACACTTTCACTGACATATAACATAATATTGTATTAGTTTCAGGTGTAAAATAATGATTCAATATCTGCTTTTATTTACAAAATGATCACCACAATAGGTCTAGTTAACATCCATCACCATATGTGCTGCTAAGTCATTTCAGTCGTGTCCGACTCTGTACGATCCCATAGATGGCAGCCCACCAGGCTCCGCCGTCCCTGGGGTTCTCCAGGCAAGAACACTGGAGTGGGTTGCCATTTCCTTCTCCAATGCAGGAAAGTGAAAAGTGAAAGTAAAGTCACTCAGTCGTGTCTGACCCTCAGCGACCCCATGGACTGCAGCCTTCCAGGCTCCTCTGTCCATGGGATTTTCCAGGCAAGAGCACTGGAGTGGGTGCCAGTAGTTCCTTCTTTTTTTTCCTGTGTTGGGGGCTTTTAGAACCTACTCTCTTAACGAGGTACAAATGTATAATACAGTATTATTAATACAGCCGCCAGGCTGTGCATACATCCCCACCGCTTGCTTAAATTAAACTGGAAATTTGTTTCAACTTCCTTCTCCCACTTTGCATTTTATCCTTTTAATACCTTCCTGCTTTATCCTTTTTCTGCTTCCTCAAGAATTACACTTCTCTCCCTCTCTAGAAGGGCCACTGTCCTGGACAAGGGGAATAGGTGAGTGGGTGGGAAGTGGTGGACGTGACACTTATGGAGGGGCTGGAACAGTACTCAGATACACTCCTGGATGCCTCTATGGAATCTTTAGCTCCTGTCCAGTATCACTTGGGATTATAGTTAGAATTCAGCCCAGGGGCAGTCACTTCACTCTGCATCCCAGGAACTCAAGCCCACATGCAGTTTCTTCAGGCAAACCCACTCTGCCGCCACGTAGGGAAGTCCCAGCATGAGTCACCTGGGTCGGAATACAGAGACTAGGCCTCTTTCAAATCAATGATATACGTTTTCAGGCAAGACATGAGATCTGTTGTTCTAGGGCCTGTTACGATTCTCTGATGGCCATTCTGTGGGTTTTCTAGCCTGAACTCAAACATGCTCCCAGGTTTCCCTTTAGACGTGTACCCTACCATTTCCAAATTCCAGCTTTTAACACAAAGCCTCAGCATCTGTAAGACAAGCTCTGGCCATGTTTCTGATCAGGAGCAATGAATCCTGCTGGGCGTCACTTCCTAACAAGATGATCAGGGGATGTGAGGGGGTGTGGCAGGGAGAGTGGGGTGGGGGGAGGGGAAGCATGGTGGGGTCTATTGATGGTCGGCAGGATGACATTCTTGTTTCATCACATGATGAGTGTTTTCAAGGCACTGAGCCAACACCCACCATAAACCTGTCAGGGAAACATCTCCGTGAAATATTCTCGCGCTCGCAAAGCAGATGTCCACAGGGGCAGTGGGCTCACCTGGTTCACTCCTGGAGGCATACACAAAGCACAGGATCTGAGAAGGTGGCGGTGTGTGGGCATCCAGGAGGGAAACCCAAATCTAATGAACCCAAGTTCATGGTCTATTGAGGGCCTGGAGTACAGATGTGATAGTCATTCTGGTTCTAACTCTGCCAGCGATTAGTGTCATGCCTTGGTTATGTTATAATACTCATCCCTTCTGGCCTTTAGTTTCCTCCTTTGTAATGTGTAGTTTTGGAGAAATTGACCTGTGGCTCCTCAGGGGTAGGGACTATGTCCTCTGATCATTAAGTGCCACCTAGCACTCAGTAAGTGCAACATGAATACATATAGAAAGAATAAACCAAAATACTAAGCTTCTAGGAATGACTGTTCTCACATGGGTGTTGCACCCATTAAGCTGTCACATTTCAGCTCACCTGATGGTGAACCCCAGGGGAACTCAGGATGGGAACAGGATGCCCACCATCAAGCCATCAGCCCCTCGTTCCTTTGTTCCCACTCAAATGTTGAATCTTACAGAATTCCCAGTTCAGGAAATTCCAATGTGGTCCAAGGAGTGAACTGCACTGGAATTGTGGAAGAGTCTCTGGGGGTCTGTGTGTTGAAGGGACAAGGGAGATGGTGAGAAGAGCCCAATTTCTGACTCTGAATTTAGCGCTTGTTGACAGTGCTATGCTGTCTGCTCCAGTCAGGGCCACCCAGCTTAGCGCTGGATGATTCTCGAATGCTTTTGCACACTAGTTCCTTTCCCTTTGAAAGCAGGAAGCACACCTCATACTTTTGAATCTCTCAAGCACCTAGCTCAGAGAAAAAGAGAAGGGCTTATCAACTCCCATGGATTGACACATTTTTCACTCGCTAGATGTGGTACTATACAATTATTAGATGCAGGCAGGACTCAGCATAAACATCACTTATGAGAAGGAGTTGACTTAGCCCCTAGCAATTTCTGCATTTATGACTTTTTATTTTTGGCCTTGGGAAGGAGAAATACTATGGAGGCAAGCCCACTGGGCTGTCAACAGGAGCTAGGAGGAATGGGACATGAAAGCAGAAGTTATAAGTGTTGGAAGAATTTGGGTAGACATCTTTGTAGGGTTGGTATTTTGAAGAAGGGATAGAAATATTGTGTGTACATGTAGGCATCAGAAAAAAATGTGTTTAGGGGCTTATGCTGGTGACTTACAGATTAAAAAAATGTGGAAAGAAAATAAAATCTAGGAGCATATAATTTTTTTGCAATGTCATATTTTTAAAGGAGAGAAATATGAGAATTCTACTCCCTTTGGACAGTTTTTCTTTTTCAGTAGTCAGAGCATCCTTTTTGCACCACCTAACCATGTCCTTAGGCAACAGGCATGTCAATATTCAGAGAGGAGACTACCAAGTAGACTCACCACCAGCACTCCAACTTCAAGATCCAAAGACCATTCAGTTAAAGCTTGGCCCAATATGGCACCATGGAATTACTAATTAAATGTTTCTCTCACCCCAGATGGCATGATGGTTGGTATTGGACCATCTAAGTAAGGAGAGCAAATAAAATTCCAGAACAAGATCACACAGTAGATACCACACCATGTTCTTAAAACCAACTAGCATCTTTTATAGGAAAGACTGATGTTGAAGCTGAAGCTCCAATACTTTGGCCACCTGATGTGAGAAGCTGGCTCATTGGAAAAGACTCTGATGTTGGGAAAGATTGATGGCAAAAGGAGAAAGAGTGGCAGAGGATAAGATGGCTAGATAATATCACCAACTCAGTGGACGTGAATTTAAGCAAATTTCAGGAGACAGTGAAGGGCAGGGGAGCCTGGCATGCTGCAGTCCATGGTTTGCAAAGAGTCAAAGATGACTTAGTGAGTGAACAATAACAATAGCATCCTTCAGAAGATTAAATATGGTAGATATTTGATTTTTTTGTTTTGTCGCCCTTTTAGAGCATTCTTCTTTTCAGTGGTCCAAGCTTATAGAAATGGTAATGCTCTAGACAGCCAACTGACATGTTGATAAAACACCAGGAGTCTGTGTGCACATGTCATCTTGCATATGTGTGTGACGGTGGAATGCACAAACACGGACACGGAATAGAGAAGAAATCCCTACAAGTGATTTTAAAGAATGTTCAATAATGCTGATCAAGCTACTTAACTTCTTGGGCTCTTGTAACTACAGGGTCAAATTTTCTCCTTCTTTGGATTTTTTGATCATTGCTGAACCCTTTTCTCTGAGAAAGAAAAGACTCAAGCTTAGGTTCAGTTCAGATTTTATGATTTCATAATTGATCCAGACAAAAGGAAGTTTTTTAACTAGGTTTCACATAATGAAGCAGAATTTATGAAATGCCCCCCTTGGATCTATCACCAGATACTTTTAAGAGAGAATTAATCATAGACCCCAGAGAAAAAGGAGTCTGGAGGGGAAGCCTGGGGGAGGGAGACGTGGTTGAGCTTGGTAGGGAGAAAGGAGGAGAGAAAGTAGGTGGAGAAGGAGGCTGAGGGCTACATTACCTCATCCCTGTGGTCCTGAATTCCTTTACAGTCTCTATTCTGCTTTCCAGAGGGATGGGGCCAGGTTTTCCCTCTTCCCATCCGTCCTGAGCACCATGGTCCCATCCGTCCCCCTAAATCACAGCTCACTTCTCATCACTCCCCTTCTAAGGAGTCAGAGGGGACACCCTATTGCCTGCTAAATCAAAGCTGTCTTCTCTGCCTCACTTGCATCGACTCTCAGAACTCAGTCCTTCCCATCTGCTCCAGCATCATCTCATTCCTTCCAGCAGCCCAGCCTCCTCACTGCTTCCTGCACAGAACTAGACTTCCCTACTTCTATGCCTTTGCTCCTGCTGTTATATTGTAGAGGGACAAGGTGCAGCTCAAGGGTAGAGCCTTGACTGGAAACAGGAATATGATGCTGTTTCCCCTCCCATCAAAGTCCCACTTCCTCCATAAATGTGCCCTTCCTGACCACTCTGGTCCTTTCTTTCCTTTTAATAAAATTATTTGTTTATTTGGGCTTCCCTGGTGTCTCAGAGGTTAAAACATCTGCCTCAATGCAGGAGACCCAGTGGGATCTTTCATTGGGGTGCACAGATTCTCTAGTTGTGGTACATGATGTGAGGGCTTAGCTGCCCCCAGCATGTGAGTTCTTAGTTCCCTGACCAGGGATTGACCCTGTGTCCCCTGCACTGCAAGGCAGATTATTAATCACTGGACCTCCAGGGAAGTCCCTATTCCAGTTCTTCTAAAGTCTCCCTTCTCTGAATTCAGTGATAGGATGGTGGACATTTAGGAACAAGTTCTCCAGGGGTGGGAACTAAAGACACTCACCACACACTTGAGCTTATTATACTTTTAACTGATATGAAGAATGGGCAGTACACAAATTACATGTAATAATGAAATATATAATACTCTTTTTATGACCAACCTAGATAGCATATTGAAAAGCAGAGCCATTACTTTGTCAACAAAGGTCCATCTAGTCAAGGCTATGGTTTTTCCAGTGGTCATGTATGGATGTTGATAGTTGGACTATGAAGAAAGCTGAGCACTAAAGAATTGGTGCTTTTGAACTGTGGTGTTGGAGAAGACTCTTGAGAGTCCCTTGGAGTGCAAGGAGATCCAACCAGTCTATCCTTAAGGAGATCAGTCTTGAATATTCATTGGAAGAACTGATGCTGAAGCTGAAACTCCAGTACTTTGGCCACCTGATGCGAAGAGCTGATTCATTTGAAAAGACTCTGATGCTGGGAAAGATTGAGGGCAGGAGAAGAAGGGGACAGCAGAGGATGAGATGGTTGGATGGCATCACTGACTCAATGGACATGAGTTTGGGTGAACTCCAGAAGTTGGTGATGGACAGGGAAGCCTGGCGTGCTGCGGTTCATGAGGTCACAAAGAGTTGGACATGACTGAGCTACTGAACTGAACTGTAAGTTTTACGAAGCTGATGATCATGAAGCTCTTTCATTCATGTTCACCAGACTCTTGTATCTGTAGACAAACTATGATTGCAGCTGACAAACGTGTTGTTCTGATAGGAACTCTGGTTGATCTTTAAATGAATAAAATGAAAGTGAAACAACAAAGACACGCCACAGTCTTACGTGCTCATCCATGACATGAGAGGCTTCTTTGCTGAGTTGGAAAACAATTTTCTGATACTCAGGGTTTGTGTTTCTGTGTGTGTGAGTCACAAGGTAACAGTTACACATACCATGAGTGAGTGAAGTGAGTGAAGTCGCTCAGTCGTGTCCGACTCTTTGCGACCCCATGGACGGTAGCCTACCAGGCTCCGCCATCCATGGGATTTTCCAAGCAAGAATACTGGAGTGGGCTGCCATTTCCTTCTCCAGGACACATACCATACACTCCAAATTTAGCTTTCATTAATAACATTTTCTCCATCACTTTGTTAAGTCTAGATATTCGATAATATGATAAACCAAGCCCTGATTATTAGTGTTGCCAAAACTCAGCTTTTGTTCACCAGTGCTGAATAGAAATGTGAAGACAGGGTTTTGGGTGAAGTGGAAGAGTGGCTTTTATTACACTTCCAGGCAAAGGGGGCCACAGTGGGCTAATGCCCTCAAGACTTTATGACCCACCCTGGAGGGGGCAGTGAGGAGTTTTATAGCATTCAAGGGACAAGGTGTGATCTGCTCATGGACAATGCTCAGATTGCTTGGCATCAAGGTGAAGTTGCAAGCATCATCAGCCTTCTGGTTTCAGCCAGCCTAGGGTCTACCTTCCTGCAATCAGGCTTTTATCTATAGCTTTCAGAGAACTGGGAAATCAGTGATTCCAAGCTAAATTGTTACTCATTTCACAGCCCAACATCTATTCTTTGTTTCTACCTCTTCACGTTTCCTGATCATTACGTCTTGGGTCAGTGTTTTACTTTAAAAGCTGAGGACATGGGAAATTGTACATGGTTTCAGTAGCAGCAGTGGGTTTTGGCGTGGATCTAAGTTCTCATCTCATTTGGGTAAACGCCAAATGAGCTGAAGCACATTCTTAAGAGTCTGTTAAGCTTTGTAAGAAACCGCCAAACAATCTTCCAAGCAGTTCTACCAGTTTCCATTCCAACCAGCAATGAATGAAGGTGAACTCATCTAATCAATACTATTTTTAATAAGCAGGTTGTCTTAGCAACACTTCCTACTTCTGAACTTATTCTTCATATCACCTTCTTCCAACCTCCTTTTCTTGGTGGATGGCCCCACTCTTCATCCAGGCACTCATGCGTGTCCTCTTCAGTCCTTCACGCAAATGAATTAACTGCTAAGTTCGGTTGACTCTCACACTTGCGGTTCTCTGAGATTCGTTCCTCTTCTCCATCCTTTCAGCCTTTATCTATGAAACAACCTCCTTCTGCTTTGCCCCTCCTCCACATTGCAGGCAGTTGTCTTTTAAAATACCATGTTGCTTCCTCATTACAAAACAAAACGAAACCTTGAAATTCTCCCATTGACTTCAGGTTAAACTCCCAACTACCCTGGGTGGACTATAAGATCTTCGGGAACTGTGCTCTGCTAACTGCCCACCCCGGCTCCCTGTCAACTAGCAGTACCATTTTCAGTGTTTGTGGTCTCCTAAACTCACAGAACCGTTGAAAACCATTGCATACTCTGTTCCATGGCTTTTTCTCCCTGGAGAATTTCTACTCAATTTCACGACTCAAGGAGAATCACCCCACTTGACCACTGGGAGGGTAAAGACACCCTTCTCTTTTCAGTCCCCACTGACCTCCATGATCTCTGAGTTATATTCATCTCACCAATAGGCATTTATTTGTTTATGAGTGTGTCTTCCCCTCTCACTCTCAAGGCTGTGAATTTCTACATCCTTCAAACCTGGGCCCACTTAGTGTGACATCCCTTATATGCAGGATCTAAAAAGAAAGAATACAAAAAGAATGTATTTACAAAACAGAAATAGACTCACAGACTTAGAGAAGGAGCTCATGGTCACTAAGGTGGAAGGGATAGTTAGGGAGCTTGAGATGGACATTTACACACTCCTATATTCAAATGGATAACCAACAAGGACCTACTGTATAGCACAGGGAACTCTGTTCAATTTTATGCGCCAATGCAGAGAGCAATAGAGTTTGGGGGAGAATGGATACATGTATATAATATAGTTGAATCCCTTCGTTGTCCACCTGAAACTATCACAACATTGTTAATCAGTTATACTCCAATATAAAATAAAAAGTTAAAAAAAATCTGGTCTGCTTTTGGAAATTTGCTGAAATGAATTTTGAAAAGGGCAACCTCAGAGTTGAGGGTGGGGAAAGGCTAACTGAGCCTCCGATAGAACCCAGGCGTCTAGCCATAAGTCACAGCTGTCTGTGACCTTATGGACTGCAGCCTGCCAGGCTCTTCGGTCCACAGGGATTCACCAGGCAAGAATACAGAAGCGGGTGGTAGCCACTCCCTTCTCCATTTCAGAGAATGTGTATAGCCCCAACCCACACTGGCTGATTAAACCACATTGGACACAGGGGGAAAAGCAGGAGAAAGCACTCTGTAGCTTCCAGCTACATTCCACCCCCCCTTCCACCCTCCCACCCCCAGTTCTAACAATTTTGAATAGGTTTGGAGGAAGAAGAGGCCAAGGTCATCACTAACTACTACTCTTGTACCAACGGGGGAGGCAAAATGATGAAATGTGAGATATGCAATTAGTTAGATGGCTGTAGAAAGACCATAAAAATTACTCATTGTCATGGAAAGGATTTATTCTGGCTCCTGAAAATGATCCTGCTTCAGAGAACAGGTTTGCAAGTCATTGGCAAGAATTCTGCCTATGTCTCCGTGGACTCCTGGCCCTACAGAGGATCTCTTGCAGGTGCCTTTGTGTGCAGATGAGGGAGAGGGGGGCTCTGGGAGCATCTATTGGGTGGGATAGAGCCATCTAGGTTCTGGGTCTTCCCAACTTTCTTGATCACCAGTAAAACTGTCACATTTAGCCAGTTAGCTTCCTGTCCAGCAGGACTGAGCAACTATAGTTACCTTAGAAGGAGTTTTCTGTTTCTCTCACTGAAATTGTTGCAAGGAGAAGTCAATTCTGACTCCATGTTAGAACTGTTTCTTTGACGTTGCTTTTTCTTTTATTGTTGCCTGTTTGTGCTCAGTCATGTCCAACTCTTTGCAGCCCCATGGACTGTAGCCTGCCAGGCTCCTCTGTCCATGGCATTTCCCAGGCAAAAATACTGGAGTGGGTTGCCTTTTCCTACTCTAAGGGATCCTCCTGAGCCAGGGATTGAACTTGCATTTCCTGGTCTCCAGCATTACATGTGGATTCTTCACTGCTCAGCCATCAGGGAATCACACTTCATGGACTGCCTCAGAGAATCTTGCCCCTCTGCCTGACTGTTAAAGTGCGTTTGTTAAGAACCCTGTCCACCTGAGGATAGCAGGAAGGAAGAAATGAACACATCCCTCTCCCTGAGGCTTACTGTTCTAAGAGATATTTGCAAGAGTAAATAGACTTTTTATTTTGCTTCCTCACTTCCCTGCTCCCATCTCTGATCCAAAAGAGCTCCTGGCATCCAGACTCCAACAAAATGGTTATTTATTCAACTTTCTGAATAAAGTTGTATTCCTTGCCTCAATACCTGGTCTATCGGATTCATTGGCCTGTCTTGCAACAAGTGGCAAGCAGAGCAAGCTTGGACTCAGTAAGAAATGCATTTTGTAATCTTGGAAATTGTGGCCCCTTCCTCTATTGGGTTTCCTAAGGGAAGTTTTCAGAAAGTGGTAATTACTTGGCCACTCAGCCTTTCTGCACAAGCCTTCAACTTTGAGATTTTCCTGGAAGAAGTGTTTGTCCTTTCTTACAAGCCTCCTCCCAGCTCTTGAACCTATCCCCAGAAGGATCCTAAGCTATCTGTGTTGTATGCTTCCTTGTTGCCCATCTTTTCAGCTGCTTGGAAATCATCTCTTTGAGTCAAAGGGATCTGAGTTGAAATCCTGGTTCTATCAGTTGCTGGAATGGGACACAGAAGTCCTTGAGATGGTTCTGGGGAGCATATTCATGAAATGAACATGTTTTTCCTTCAACAGGGATGGGTTGAGAAACATGGTTCTGTTGCCTTGTGATCAGATGGGAGGGTTTCCTCGGAAGGAATTCACAGTTTGACTGCAGAGGAGGGAGGTGCCATAGGTGAGTCCCAGGTGAGAGGATCCTGGGACACAGTCTCGCACACCTCTCCTGGAACAGCCCTCAGCTTTGGCTGCCTGTCCCCCCGTGGGACCCCAGAGCCCCTGACCTGGTACTCCAGGAATCCCACTCTGCAGCAACTACACACTTCTTTGGCCCTTCAGTGACTTCTAAAGATATTAGGTGGGCTGAGAAACCGTGACCCACTGGGTTCACTCTGCTTCAGCCTTGTACGCCCAGACCTCATCCTGAATCTCATTATCACTTGGAATCACTGTCAGATTTTTATTTTAAAGGAGAGGGTTTTTTTTTTTTTTTAAGAGAAAATACTTGAAGCCTTAACACATAGGATTCTTATTCCAAAGCTAAAATCCTATACTTTTATGATCTACTCTATACATGTTTGAGAATGGGATTGTCAGAAACTAAAGTCACTCAAAGGAAATTTAACTCAGGTGCTCTGCCTTAAAAATTTTAAATAAGAATTTACAGGACTATTGTTTTTATTTGATTTAATATCCACGGCACTGAGGGTGAGCTAATAGAATGTTATGGTAAAAAAATTAATCTTCATGTTTTGAACAGTCAATATAAGCATTGAATGTAGATGGTAACTCAAACAAGATTTGGATTCTAAGGATAAAGAGCTAAAGCTGAGAGAGGCTATGTGTTTTGGAGTACTTGCTCTATGAAGATTATAGTTGCTGTTGTTCAGTTACTGAATTGCATCGTACTCTTTGTTACCCCATGGACTATAGCCCACCAGGCGCCTCAGTCCATGAGATTTCCCAGGCAAGGATACTGGAGTGGGTTCCCATTTCCTCCAGGGAATCTTTCCCACTGAGATTATGAGCTGCCCTCAGACTGATTTCCTATTTTGCCAATTTTTTTCCTAACTGCTTATAATAGATCCTCATTGTATGGCTCCTCGGCATCCATTTCATCTCTTCTCTTCCACTTGGTAATAGTATTGGGAATTTCCTCTCTCAGTTGGGAAACTCCTAGTGGGGCCCCCTCCTTGGTACATGGCTGATGCACATGACATAGGCTGGCCAATCACATGTTTCATTGGCTAAAGTGATTGCATTAGCGATAAACATATGACTCAATTAGTCATAGGAGATTTTTGCTAGGATTAAAAAAAATCTTATTTATTTATTTTTGCCTGTGTCAGTTTTTAGCTTTGGCATGAGGGATCTTTCAATGTGACATGCAGGCATAGTTGCCCCGAGGCATGTGGGATCTTGGTTACCCGACCAGGGATCGGTCTTCTGCATTGGAAAGCAAATTCTTGACCACTGGACAGCCAGGGAAGTTCCTTTTCTAGCATTTTTGAGAGAGGCAGGGAAATTTCCCCTCGACACCGGAACCCAAGGCTGTTGCTATCAAGGTTTAAGAATGAAACCAACACAACAGGGGCAGAAGGCCTGCCAGAATCATCTGAGACAAGTCACCCTGGAAGCCCTAGCCCTTTGTTCTATGCGCTGACAAATTATGGACCTTTTGTTGGTTGAGTAAGTTAATGGATTTTCTGTTACTTGTAATCAAAAGAGTCCTACTTCACTGATACAACATTCTTTCAAAATAGAAAGAAGGTATTTTAAATGCACAGGATATTTGAAGAGTGAATTTGTACAATGAAGGGGTTTTTAGTGGACACAGTTGTACAGCCATCACCACGATCTGATTCTAGTCTGATTCTATTTGATTCTATCGAATTCTATCTGATTCTAGTCTGTTTTCATCACCCCAAAGCAAAATCCTGTGCTCATTATCAGTTACTCCTCACTCACCTCTCCTCCCAGACCCTGGAGATCAATTATCTACTTTCCGTCTCTATAAAGCTGTCTATTCTAGACACTGTGGACAAATGGGATCATACAATGTGTGGTATTGTGTGTCCAGTTCTTTCACTCAGAATCATACTTTCAAAGTTCCTCTATGTATCGTGTATCAGTGCTGCATTCCTGTCCCTAGCTGAAAAATATTCCACTGTATAGATATACTACATTTGTTTATCCATTCTTTCATTGGTTGACACTTGAGTGTCTCCATTTCCATTTTTTGTCGATTATGAGTAATACTGCTATGAACATTTGTATACAAGTTTTTGTATGGGCATATGTTTTCATTTCTCCAGGAGTGGAATTTTTGGATCATATGGTAAATTTGTGTTTATCTTTTTGAGGAACTGACAAACAATTTTTAAAGCTGGCTGTACCATATTACCATTGTGCCAAAAACGTATGAGATTTCCAGTTTTACACCCTCATCAACACTTGCTATTGTACATCTTTTTTGTTATAGCCAGTCTAGAGAGTGTGAAATGCTATCTCATTGTGCTTGTTATTTGCATTTCTGTAATGGTTAAAGATGTTGATTTTTGCATGTTCTTTTTGGTCATTGTATTTCGTTTGTGTAGAAATATTCAAATCCTTTGTCAGTTTAAAATGTAGGTTGTTTGTCCTTTTATTATTGATTTGTTAGACCTATATATCTATCTGTCTGTCGCCAGGATACATATGATTCAAAAATTTTTCTCTCAGTCTGTTGTTATCTTTTCATTTTTTGATAGTGTCCTTTAAAGGACAATTTTTTCATTTTGAAGAAAACTAATATATCTATTTTTCCTTTTGTTGCTTGTACTTTTGGTGTAACAATTAAGATATCATTCAAGGGATAATTCAAAGTCACAAAGATAACAAAGATAAATTGCATTGTTTTCTTTCTAGAGTTTTAATGTTGCAGTTCTTACATTTATACCAATGATCCACTTCAAGTTAATTTTTGTATATGATGCAAGGAAGGGATCCAAATACATTATTTTTCATGTGCTAGATATCCCAGCACCATGTCTCGAAAAAGGCTCTTATTTCCCCACTGCATCATTCTGGCACTTTTGTTGAATATCAGTTGACCATAGACACATGAGTTTATTTTGAGGATTTCAATTCTATTCCATTGACATATATGTCTGTTCTTATGTTGGTACCAGTACCATCGCTTTGAAGTAAGTGTTTAAATTGAGCACCCTAAGTCTTTTATTTTCTTCTGTTTTAAGAGTGGGTTACTCAAGTTCCCTTGAATTTTCATAGGAATTTTAGGATCTGCTTGTTAATTTCTGCAAAAAAAGCAGTGGTATTTTGATTGGGATTGTGTTGGCTTGTAGATCACCTTGGGGGAATATTGCCACTTCAACAATATTAAGTTTTCTGAACTGTGGACATTGGATGTCTTCCTATTTATCTCAGTTTTCTTTAGTTTCTTCCAGCAATATTTTTGCATTTTTCAGTCAACCTAATTTTATTTCTTTTTAATAAAAAAAAAAATTTTTGGCTGCCCCGGGTCTTAGCTGAGGCATGGGCTTCTCTAGGTGTGGTGCCCCATGTAGTTGTGGCATGAGGGCTAATTTCCACAATTCCTGAGCTTCAGGGGCACCGCCACTGGATGGTTTGAGTTGTGTGGGCTCTTAATTTCCCAACCAGGGATCAAACTCATATCCTCCACTTTGGAAGGCAGATTCCTAACCACTGGACCATAAGGGAAGTCCCAACCTAATTTTAATAGTACACAAAGACTTTGCTACTTTTGTCCATCCTCCCCTTATATGTTGACTTGATGCTAGCAAAATAATGCTCAAAATTCTCCAAGCCAGACTTCAGCAATACGTGAACTGTGAACTTCCTAATGTTCAAGTTGGTTTTAGAAAAGGCAGAGAAACCAGAGATCAAATTGCCAACATCTGCTGGATCATGGAAAAAGCAAGAGAGTTCCAGAAAAACATCTATTTCTGCTTTATTGACTATGCCAAAGCCTTTGACTGTGTGGATCACAAGAAACCGTGGAAAATTCTGAAAGAGATGGGAATACCAGACCACCTGACCTGCCTCTTGAGAAATCTGTATGTAGGTCAGGAAACAACAGTTAGAACTGGAACAACAGACTGGTTCCAAATAGGGAAAAGGAGCATGTCAAGGCTGTATATTGTCAACCTGCTTATTTAACTTATATGCAGAGTACAACATGAGAGGCGCTGGACTGGAAGAAACACAAGCTGGAATCAAGATTGCCAGGAGAAATATCAATAACCTCAGATATGCAGATGACACCACCCTTATGGCAGAAAGTGAAGAGGAGCTAAAAAGCCTCTTGATGAAAGTGAAAGGGGAGAGTGAAAAAGTTGGCTTAAAGCTCAACATTCAGAAAACAAAGATCATGGCATCCAGTCCCATCACTTCATGGCAAATAGATGGGGAAACAGTGGAAACAGTGTCAGACTTTACTTTTTTAGGCTCCAAAATCATTGCAGATGGTGACTGAAGCCATGAAATTAAAAGACGCTTACTCCTTGGAAGAAAAGTTATGACCAACCTAGATAGCATTTTCAAAAGCAGAGACATTACTTTGCCAACTAAGGTCCGTCTAGTCAAGGCTATGGTTTTTCCTGTGGTCATGTATGGATGTGAGACTGGGACTGTGAAGAAGGCTGAGTGCCGAAGAATTGATGCTTTTGAACTGCGGTGTTGGAGAAGACTCTTGAGAGTCCCTTGGACTGCATGGAGTTCCAACCAGTCCAGTCTGAAGGAGATCAGCCCTGGGATTTCTTTGGAAGAAATGATACTAAAGCTGAAACTCCAGTAGTTCGGCCACCTTATGAGAAGAGTTGACTCACTGGGAAAGACTCTGATGCTGGGAGGGATTGGGGGCAGGAGGAGAAGGGGAGGAGAGAGGATGAGATGGCCAGATGGCATCACGGACTCGATGGATGTGAGTCTGAGTGAATTCCGGGAGTTGGTAAAGGACAGGGAGGCCTGGCGTGCTGCGATTCATGGGATCACAAAGAGTCAGACACAACTGAGCAACTGAACTGAACTGAACTGATGGCATGACATCTTTATGCAGCGGGTGTCCATCAGCACAGATTAATAATTGTTGTTTTTGCAATTGTCTTTTAAATCAGATTAAGAGAAGAAAAGTTATAAATAATATTTTTAAAAATGCCCTTATAGATGGCTACTCACAAGTTCAACAGTGACAGTGAATTCTTGAGATCTTGCTCTCAAAGCACTCACCCTAATCTCAACTCTGTTGCTCATTTCATTCTCCCCTGTGCGTGCGGGTGTTCTAAGTCACTCAGTCATGTCCGATTCTTTGCAGTCCACAGATTGTAGCACATCAGGCTCCTCTGTCCATGGGATTCTCCAGAGACGCATACTGGAGTAGGTTGCCATGTTTTCCTCCAGTGGATATTCCCAGTTTAGAGATCGAACCAGAGTGCATCCTCCCTCACCCCCTCCTTGAATGGCAACGTTTTTAAATTTTCTTTTTCGTGAGTGTGGATGATGGTGGCCAGATGTAAATGACTGAAGCAGTTCAGTGGCTTTCAATGCCACGTGCCTGCTGCGGGTTCCTAGGAGAGATCGCCCGCCCTCTAACCATCCCTAGTGCACTGCCTGTGCACCAGTCTGGGCCAGTGGCTGCTGCAAACAAAGGAGGGTGTGGAGTGGCAGGGGGAGGAGGTTATGCTGGGAGGGGGTTCTGTTGGAGCAGAGTCCCTGTGTCAAAGGGGCTCCTTCTGGGAATTCAGCGCTATGGAACCACAGGTATGCACAAACAGGGGAAAAAGAAATCAATGAATGCCTGGTCTGTGTTTGGGCTTGTGGAAAATGATTGCATTTCCTTTCCTTTTGTCTATTCATAGACTCTCAGACCACTAATTCCTTTAATCAATAGTGAAGATTTGGACCAGGTGTCTCAGAGATGCCGGCATTCACTTGTCGGGTTAATGCCACTTAATCCCCTGTCTTGCAGAGCCTGCTCAGGGACCCCAAGTAGAACCACCACCCCACCCACCCACCCCCTCCCA
>SJYC01100680.1:0-12370 GCA_006408675.1 Madoqua kirkii
CCCACCCACCCCCTCCCAAGTGGAACCCACCAGGGGGCTGGCTTCTCCAGAGCAGTTCAGATGCCCCCTGGGACCAGGGACTTAGGCAGGCCAGCAGTAACCTCTCTTCTACTAGCGGCTGCTTCTTTTGTACACGCTCCCAGTTTGCAAGCTCTTTTATGTTCACATTTTAGCAGGAGGACAGGTCAGAGGTTACCAAGTTTCCTAGAAACCAAGGAAAAAAAATGCTATGGCACATTGTGGGTGATAAGATATATTCCAACCTCAGAGATATTAAAATGTGATTAAATAAATGTGTGTGTTTATGTGTGTACGTGTATATCTTAGGAGTCCCCAACCTCTGGGATCTAATGCCTGACGATCTGAGGTGGAGCTGACATAATAATAATAAGAATAAAGTGCACAATGAATGCAATGCCCTTGAATCATTCCAAAACCATCTCCCAACACCTTCTGGCCCAATAAAAAATTGTCTTCCACAAAACTGGTCCCTGGTGCCAAAAGGGTTGGGGACCGCTGTCCCAGAATCATTGAAATTTATTATTTTTAATTTAATTTTTATTTTTTTAGCACAAAAAACATTTTGTATTGGGGTATAGCCAATTAACAATGTTGTGAGAGTTTCAGGTGAACGGGAAAGGGACTCAGCCATGCATATACATGTATCCATTCTCCCCCAAAGTCCCCTCCCCTCCAGGCTGCCACAGAACATTGAGCAGAGTTCCCTGTGCTATTGGAATCACTGAAATTTATTTCCACACCTATTTAACAGGCAAAAAAAACTAGGGTCCAGAGAAATTAAATGACAAAGCTAGGCTTCTAGTTCATTGGATTCTGGTCTTCTCAGCTCACTGCAATGTTGAATACAAAGTCTGTAACGCAGTGTTTAAGGGAAGTGGGACAAACCATATAGTGCTCTGGGCTTCACTTCTCTCACCTGTGAAGTCAAGGGGAGACTATTTGGTTTCCCTGCCCCAGAAGGTTATTAAGAGGCTCAAATTAGATAGTATAGTTGCTTCTCTTCTTCTTCATCAATTGGGTAAAGTTTACTGAGTGTCTCCTATGGGGTGAGCATTGTGTCAGTTTCGAGGAGATGAATGGAGATAGCGAAGCCCTTACCTTTGTGATTTTCAACTACAGCACTTGGCCGAGGTCTGTACATGATAAGGGCCTCCCCCATGACCCAGTAGTAAATAGTCCACATGCCAACACAAGAGATCAAGGTTCGATCCCCGGGTCGAAAGATCCCCTGGTGAAGGACATGGCAACACTCTCCAGTATTCTTGCCTGGAGAGTTCCATGGACAGAGGAGTCTGGTGGGCTACAGTCCATAGCGTTCCAGAGAGTTCAATGTGACATAGTGACCTAACAGCACTAACCTACAATTACAAGGACTTATGGTTGCTATTGTTAGCATAGGAGATGCTGGCAGAAAAGCCCTTGATGGAGCCTAATGGGGTAGACAATGAGAGCAGAAGGCGGTGGCCCAGCTTTGCCTAGGGAAGCCTCAGATATGATACATAGCATTTTCCTGGGTCTAATGCTAACACTCAAACGTCTAAAACTGGAACTTAGCCCCAGTGTTCTTCTCCAACCCTCTCTTGTTCTGCGACTCCCTATGCCCTCTCTAGTCCCTTGCACTTGCTGCGGGCTTTCTCATCCACATGTATTATTCCCATTCTTTCATCTTCTCCACTCACTTTGAAAAAATCCTGCTCATCCTCAAGCCCAGGTTTTATGAATATTTTTCTAATCACCTCTGACCACAGTGATTTCCTTTGTCTCAATTCCTTCCTCATGTTTTTGCAGCCCCCTCACGATGTTTTAATTAACAGATGTGCTCTCTTTGCATGTCTTCCTACCTAAGGAAAGGACCCTATCCTCTCATAGAATCCATGTGTTGATTCATTTATTGCTGGTTGCACTTTATTCCTCATTTTCAACCACCTCAGCGTCCTTATCATTGTATGCCATGAAGCTGACAGTGAAATCTGCCTTTTATAAAATGGCACAGTGGATTCTAGCAAAGGTTATCAGTGGTGAAACCAAAGCTAGAAACTGGTACAGCATCTGCTCCCCAAACATTCTCCAAATTGAAAGCTGAGGACAAGTGACAGATGAACTCTTTAAGGCATGCATAAAGGGCCCATTACCCTCTGCTTTTTGTTGTATTTTCCTAGCACACTCTCCATATCCTCACTCTAAGAAGAGAAAGGAATTGATATTTAATCCTAGGAGAGAGTGAAGTTAGTAAGAAAAGCTCTCTAATGCCTGGCAGTATGTTAGTGCTTGCTAAATATTTGTTAAAGGAATGAATGAATGAGAAAACAAGAGCTCCCAGGGTGGCCAGGGGAGTGTATTGGCAGCTGTGGCTACAGGGTCTCATTCCTTCTTTTGCTAATGGACTGCTGGTCTCTGGGTGGCCCAGTGGTAAAGAATCCACCTGCCAGTGCAGAAGACACAGGAGATGTGGGTTCAATCCCTGGGTCGGGAAGATCCCCTGGAGGAGGAAATGGCAACCTATTCCAGTATTCTTGCCTGGTAAATCCCACAGACAGAGGAGCCTGGCAAGGTATAGCCCATGGGGTCACAAAGAGTCAGATGGGACTTAGTGACGGAGCATGAATGCCTTATGGTCCCATGGCTATCTTGGAGACTGCTGTAGGATTACAGCATCTTAGAGCCTAATATAAGCCATGCCCATTCCCACCTCAGTGTCCCACCATCCAGACAGTGTTCTCAGGTGTTCTAACGCTTTCAACATGCATATTAATCACTCAGTCATGTCCAACTCTTTGTGGCCCCATGGACTTGTAGCCCACCAGTCTCCTCTGTTCATGGAATTCTTCAGGCAAGAATACTGAAGTGGGTAGCCATTCCCTTCTCCAGGGGATCTTTCCCACCCAGACATCAAACCTGGGTCTCCTGCATGGCAGGAAGATCATTTACCGTCTGAGACGCCATAAACACTTTCTTGTCTCCAAAGGCAAATAAATATTATTGTCCCCTTGGACTGAAAAGACAATAATGATCTTACCTACAGTCTATTCTCCCATCTCCAGGCAAGACTACAGTGTCCCCAAGCATCATCCTTTTCAGAATCCACATGTGCCTGGATCTGAGACTGGTGTTGTCCCAATGGATCCATTCCCATAAAGACTTTGGTCAATGGAGTTTGACTTTAAAAATGCTGAATAAAAAGACAACCCAGGTAAGAAGTGAGCAAAGGATCTGGTTAAAGGGCTCTCCAAAGAAGATCTACAAATGGTCAATAGCACATGAGAAGAGGCTCATCATCCTTAGCCTGCAGGGAAATATAATCAAAACCACAAAGAGAACCACTTCACACCCACTAAGATGGCTATAGTCAAAAAGAAAATAAAAAGCCTCGGTGAAGATGTGTACTTTCACACATGACTGAGAGTATTTTAAATGGTGTATGCCATTTAACATGCATAATAAACAAAAAAGTGGACACAACTCAAATGCCCATCGATTGACGAAAGGATAAATCATAGTGTCATATAAGCATACAATGGAATATTATTTGGTCATAAAAAGGAATTCAGTACTAACACATGCTATAACACAGGTGAAAGTTGAAAGCATTCATCTAGGTGAGCTTGTCACAAAAGACTTTATCTTGAATGTGTGTGTGTGTGCACACGTGCGCACTGTGTCATGTCTAACTCTTTGTGACCTCAGGGACTACAGCTCTTCAGGCTCCTCTGTCCAAGGGGTTTTCCAGGCAAGAATACTGGAGCCGGTTGCCGTTTCCTACTCCAGGAGATCTTCCTGACCCAGCGATGAATCTGAATATCTTGTGTCTTCTGCGTTAACTGGCAGGTTCTTTACCACTAGCGCCACCTGGAAAGCCCCGTATCTTGTATAAATAATTCCATTTATGTGAAATGTCCAGAATAGGCAAATCCAGAGATGACAGTAGACTAGTGGTTGTGCACAGCTGGGAGGAATGGGGCGAAGGGAAGTGACTGCTCATGGATAGGAGTTTCCTTTTGAGGTTGTAAAGACATTCTGGAATTAGCAGAGGTGATGACTGCAGGACTCTGGATGTCACTGAATGCTGCACTTACGTGTGCATTTTATGGTGTGTGAGTTATATCTCAGTAAAGCTGCGTATCCTTCCTTGTACTTTAAATCATCTCTAGATTACTAAGAACTCCTAATACATAAATGTGGGCTTCCTTAGTGGCTCAGAGGTTAAAGTGTCTGCCTGCAAGGTGGGAGACCCAGGTTCAATCCCTGGGTCAGGAAGATCCTCTGGAGAAGGAAATGGCAACCCACTCCAGTATTCTTGCCTGGAGAATCCCATGGACGGAGAAGCCTGGTAGGTTACAGTCCACGGGGTTGCAAAGAGCTGGACATGACTGAGCAACTTCACTGATGTAAATAGTTGTAAATACAATGTAAAGTGAAAGTATTAGTCTCTCAGTCATGACTGACTCTTTGCAACTCCATGTAACCTGCTAGGCTCCTCTGGCCATGGAAGTCTCCAGGCAAGAATACTGGAGTGGGTATCCATTCCCTTCTCCAGGGGATTGTCCCGACCCAGGGATCAAACACAGGTCTCCCTAGCTGGCAACATGCAACAAATTCAATTTCGCTTTTTGGATTTTTAATTTTTTCTGGTATTTTTTATTCTCAGTTGGTTGAATCTGTGGCTGGGGAATCAGTGGATATGGAGTGCTGACTATAGTTCTGTTTTGTTTCTTTATTCTTTTTTTTAAATTTATTTTTTGCTTATGCTAGATCAATGTGTATTTTTTTTTCCCTTGAAACAGTCCTTCGAATCCTAGATAATCTAAGAACAGAGCCAAAATGATGCTAAGGAGCTGAATAAAAGTGGATACTGAGACCAACAGAGGTTCAATCATTTATTTGAAGCTATGCTACAGTCACTGAGGAAACAATGAGTTTTTTCAAGTGTTTTTCATTTCTTTTCCTTTTGTAAAACTTTACCCTTTTCTCTTTTTCTCTATTTTTTTATTTAAATATTTTTGCAACGCTGTTTTGGTTTCTGACATACAACAACAATGAGCTTTTAACTTGCCCCAGGGCCATAAAGAATGGCAAAGGAATACAAATTGGTTAAGAACAGAAATGTGAGGGCTAGTGGTATTTGTGAAGACATGAATGATTTTATGAAGCATATATGGAGCAGTTGCTTTAACTGAAACAGAAGGAGTTCTGGAGGGAGGACATGAATGTTACTCCTCAGGTCATCAAGTATCTGAACAGTCTGCAGCTACTCCCCTTGGGAACTTCAGATGAGACTAGAAACCCATGACCCTGGATGGTGAGACACTCAGCACCTCTTCTGAACACCTGTTACACATCTAGCAACAAGAAACACCGTACACAACCCTGCCCATAAGAAGCAAACAATATTAAGGCAGCAAATGATTAATTTTCCCAAGGCGTGGTACGGACCTACCCATTACAAGAAATCAGTAAAGGAAAAGTCAGCACAGTCTGGAATTGCTGGGAAAGGCTTCAAGAACAAGTCTGAACCTGAGCGATGTATGGAAGTATGAAAAAGATTTCAATATCTCTCATGATAGGAAGATAAGAAGAGATAGAAAAGAGGGAAGGAAGGCAGGAAGGAGAAAGTGCATTAGGAGAGGCTTCAGTGTAAGCCCCAAACAATGAAATTAGCCCCCTTGGCATAAGGAAGTGAGCTTGCTTGAAGACCACCTTTCTCATCTCCCTCCTTTTTGGTTGTGCTCTATCTCTGCTCTTCCACTAAACCCCTCCTAACACGAGAACTCTCTGAATTCCTGCAATACTCTCATCCCTCTTATATGTTTTAATAGCCTGGTCTTAACAATGTCTAGATCATTTAACATTTTTATCTTTGCAATAGGAGAGTAGTGCCTTGAGAATGAGGCTTACGTCCAGAATGTTTTGGCATTCACCCAGGACTCATGAAGAAAGCTGAAGTTTAAGTTCTTAGAATAAATAAATGGATGAGGTGGAATCTGGGTATAATTTCTGGCTCTAGCCTTCTGAGAGCTGCTGTCTCTTGCATTCTTAATTCTTCATCCCAAGGCTTTGCTGAGTGTCAACATCAGGTGGTAAGTGGGTGAAAGAGGCGTTGGAGACACGGGCCCCCTGGACCGTGCTTCTCTTTCTGTGGTGGGGGCAGCCATCTCAGCTCCACTTTAGGTAGTAACTAATCCCAGTTCTAGAATCCAGACCTTGAGTATAAATTAGGTGCACTCAGCAAGAAGTCAGGAAGCAAGTGAACATTTACATGAAAATTGGAAGGCAGGACCCCTGTTTCTCCCAGTGTCTACTGACATCACCTAATGAAGATGCCAAGTCTTGAATGAATAGGGCAAGTGGTACAGAATTGTTGTTCAGTCACTAAGTCGTGTCTGACTCTTTGACACCCCATGGACTGCAGCATGCCAGGCTCCCGTCCTCCACTATCTCCTGGAGTTTGCTCAACTTCATGTCCATTGATTTGGTGATGCCATGTAAACATCTCATCCTCTGCTGCCCTCTTCTCCTTTTGCCTTCAATCTTTCCCAGCATCAGGGTCTTCCTTCTCCAGTGAGTTGGCTCTTCGCATCAGGTGGCCAAATTATCAGAACTTCAGCTCCACCAGTCCTTGCAATCAATATTCAGGGTGGATTTATTTTAGGATCTCACAGTCCAGGGAACTCTTAAGAGAATTAGTATAGAACATTAGTATCCAAAAGGACCTCCCCTTTGGAGCCATGTAGGAAGTACTGAGATTGCCCCCTTCACATCTATCCTGATGGTCTTCTCTCCTTTGCAAATCAAACATCTTGGTGAGAAGGCACCCAGAAATTACATGCATTTGCCTCTAGAAGTGAAAACATCTGGAATCTTATGATAAAGCTGATCAATATTATCTGCTGGTCCTTATTGCTCTTCTGGATGTGAGAACTCTTTGGCCTTACTGTGAGCCTGGTTGCAGATCCCTGTGGCCATGTAGACCTTGAGAGCATTGGTGGTGGCCCAGCTCAACCAAGATGGAGAAGAATGAGCTCCCAGGGAAAGGAGTTTAAGGGAAAGCCTAGCTGCTTTGGATGTACAGCCTGTTGGGTTCCACCCTCACTGTGCCATTTGTTAGGTGTGTGCCCTTGGGCAAATTAGTCTGAGTCTCAGTTTCCTCATCTTTAAAATGAGAATAATAACAAAAGCCAAGCTGAATGGATGGCTGCAAGGATGAGATGAGACCACATGTACACGAAGCCTTATGCACAACAGCTGGGCAGAGTCAGCACTTGGTTGCTTGTTGTTTAGTGACTAAGTTGTGTCCAGTTCTTTGAGATCCCATGAACTGTAGCTCACCAGGCTCCTCTGTCCATGGGATTTTTCAGGCAAGAATACCAGAGTGGGTTACCATTGCCTTCTCCAGGGGATCTTCCTGACTCAGGGATCAACCCACGTCTCTTTCATTGATAGATTCTTTACCACAGAGTCACCTGGGAAGCCTAAGGACTTGCTAAGTGATAGCTATTGTGGTTTTAATCCCTCAGTGCATCACTCAAGACATCCTCCCCTGCTCAGTCCTGCTTGGGATTGGATAGAGCAGACAAGAAGCAATGGGTCTGAGTGTGGCTGGTTTGTGTGTTGGTCAAGAAGAATAGGTGTGCCCCAAGATCATGACAATATCATGGGTGTGTCTCAAACCAATTCAAGTTGGAGCATCTCTGACAAAGACACATCACAAGTCTGAGCCACGTGAGATGCTCAGGTCCTGGGCAAAGGCTGTTTCCTGATTCTTCCTACTGGACTGTTCCCACAGGAAAAGATTTAGCAGCCACACACCCTTAATTTCCTACATCTCTCTTTCTTTCAGTCTCTTCTCAATCTATAGGCTCTAATGGAAGAGCTGGGGCCACTTTAGGGACCTCACTTTATCACTTAAAAGAGATGAGCATAAGCTATGCTTGACATACCTACTTGGACCTCCTGGTAAATGACCAAATGCCATTCCTTGTTAGGTGGATCAGGGTTGGATGAGCACAGAATGTTCTGTGTTCACCCATCCATTGGGTCTAACCTGTGACAGCACCACAAAGAGTCGCTCTGTTGTGTCCAACTCTTTGTGACCCCATGGACTGTAGTCTGCCAGGCTCCTCTGTCCATGGGATTTCCCAGACAAGAATTCTGGAGTGCATAGCCATTCCCTTCTCCAAGGGATCTTCTCAACACAGGGATCAAACCTGGGTCTCCTGCATTGCAGGTGGATTCTTTACTGTCTGAGCCACCAGGGAAGCCCAAGAGTACCACAAGCCTTATCTAAAACATCATGTCATTCACCTACTCTAGAGGCAGAAGTTCTCCCCTTCTAGAATCCTCATTTGGCATGATAGCTTTGGAAGGTTAAAAATACCTCTCTGGGAGGAGGGTGATTCCTTAAGTCAAAAGCAATCATTATCTCCTTTTTAAGTATAACTTTATTTCTTTATTTTTGGCTGTGCTGCACCTTCGTTGCTCTGTGCTTTTTCTTTAGCTGGGATGAGCGAGGTCTACTCTCTGACTGCCGCCTGCCGGCTTCTCTCATTGTGGAGCACTTGCTCTAGGGCCTGCAGGCTTCAGTAGTCATGGCTTTCAGGCCCTAGAGCAGAGTCTCAATAGTTATGGTGCACTGGCGTAGTTGCTCCGTGACATGTGGCATCTTTCTGGACCAGAGATCGAACCTGCATCTCCTGCAGCAGCAGGTGGATTCTTTACCACTGAGCCACCAGGGAAGCCCAGTCATTATCTTCTTGATGTAAGTTGTTCACAGGGATTTCACTCATCGTAGCAAGAAAATATTATGAGACTACAAGAAATAAAAGCATTGAGTGGAAAGACAAATGGTTGAGAGGCAGCCAGTGACTTCATTCTGGCATATGGAGCCCTGGGCAATGGGAAGAGGTTGACTTCATCTATTGGAAGGGAGGCGGAGAAGCAGGGACCAAGCTTTCACCCTCTTCACAGTTCTGCCAAGATTCTGCTGCATCATTCTTTCTGCCCCGTCTGGAATGGAGAAGTCAAGTGTGGAGACAGGAGGCAGACCCTTATCAAAGACTGAACACATGTAGTGGGATTAGGGCCTGTGGACATGAATAACTCCAGAAGGCTGGCCTCGATATCTTCCTGATCTGTTTGAAGGGAGGGATCCTCGAGCTGAGACATAACCTCACCCCCAAAGCCAAAGTATGTCATGGAGCTTTTAATAACCCTGCCTGTGCTGGCCTCCCCACAAAGGGGAACAGCTGGCCTCACCCTCCCTTCTTTTCATTGTCACTTGTCCTCTGTGATTCCAGGACATTGTCTTCGATGGGTGTCCCCACTCTGAGAAGCATGCATCAAGGGTATTAGCAGCAATCATTTGATAATTTCTTGAATGCTATTGTTTCTGGGATTGTCTGTCTACGTGATGGTTACAAAAGGCAGCTGGGGAGATTTGGTCTAATTAGGGGCCCATGAGATGTTTAACCTGCCTGCAGTTTCAGTCCCACCCATGTTTGCCTGGGCCACCCAGGCCCCACGACACCTCCTGCTCTCAGCACTGGAGGAGAAGCCCCACAGAGTCTGGGAGCACTTCAGACCAGCGCCATGGGCCGGGTCTGCTTTTGGGGACCTCCCATCTCCCCGTTCGGTGCCTCTCCACCTATTCATGGGGACCCACAGCAAACCCACACTCACCCAGGAGCAAATGCCAGTCAATTGTTTATTTCTAGGAATTTGGGGAGCCAGCTGACATTACATTGTTGTTGCTATTTAGTTGCTAAGTTGTGTCCAACTCTGTGCAGCTCCATGGACTGTAGCTCACTGAGCTCCTCTATTCATGGAATTTCCCAGGCAAGAATACTGGAGTGGGTTGCCATTTCCTACTCCAGGGGATCGTCCCGACCCAGGATCAAACCCATGTCTCTTGTGTTTCTTGCATTGGCAAGTGGTTCTTTACCACTAAGTCACCTAGGAAGCCCTGGCAAATCATGGTTGCTAAGTAAATACTGATGAAATGACCTTAAGATCTTTCTCGACAAACTAGAACTTCTTCCCCTATTTTGAATTTTCACCTGTTTTTCTTCCTATAGTATAGTAACCTGAACTTAATGGCATTGAAGTGCTATTTAATCAGGAAGAAGAGGGGTCTAAAAGCACAAACCTTCTAACAGCTTCTATTTCTTGGTTCTAAAGTAATTCCATTGGAGAATCCAGTTGCTAAGCCCAATTCAAGAATGTAAGACCCCACCATGACCTTTAATCAAGTTGTTAACACTTTTTGTGACCCAATTAGCTTAGTTGCTTAGACCAGGTTATTAAGGAGACTCTGGTTAGAATGAAGTTGAATAAGGGAATAGAACTATGTCTTGAACCCTGGGCTTCCTTGGTGGCTCAGTGGGTAAAGAATCTGCCTGCAATGCAGGAAACCTGGGTTCTATCCTTGAGTTACAAAGATCCCCTGGAGAAGGAAATGGCAACCCACTCCAGTATTCTTGCCTGGAGAATCCCATGGCCTGGAGAGCTACAGTCCATGGGGTTGCAAAGAGTCGGACACAACTGAGTGACTAACACTTTAACTTGAACTTCATCAATTTCTTGGTTATTTAAGGTTTCTGGGAAGAGACTGTGCATGTGGCTGTACACATATCTATCCACGTTGCTAAAAATACCTCTTATCTTTGATGGGTCAACAAAGGCAAGTGATTCCCCCTCCCTCTCTAAGGCAAGGTAAGTGTCCTCTGTTCCAGGACTGTCTCAAGGTGTTGAGATAAAAGCTCTGAAAATCCTTTAACAGGAAAAGGCACCACGGCGAGCTGTCCTTTATGTAGAGAGATGATACTGATCTACTTTATTTTTTTTAATTGATATAACAATGTGATACAAAGTTAGAGATGTAAATATGCATATACATATAACTGCTCTTTTTTAGATTCTTATTCCATGTAGGTTATCACAGAGTATTGCGGAGAGTTCCCTGTGTTCTACATACAGTAGGCATGACCATTAACTTGTTTATCTATTTTACATACTAGTGTGTATCTCTTATAGTAGTTTGTGTTATACTGATCTACTTTCAACAGGGCATGGGCTGAAAGCTGTTTTCTCAATAGCAGAACTGGGCTTCGCCAGCTAAGTCACTCTCTATAATTAGGTTTTCTTGAGCACAGTGGATCTGAATGGCCAGGATGGGCTTATAGACATTCTATACTTCTGCTATACTGTGGCATTTTCTTAAATTCTGATGACATTTTTCAAGGTGCAATTATAGACCTCTGACTGCTCCTCTTCCCAATCTCCAGCTCCTGCATGGGGTGCATCTAAATCTGAGTGCAGTCCCCAGATTTTCTCTTGCTCACTAACCCCCTGCCTTTTTTTTTTTTTTTTGCCATACCACATGGCTTGCAGGATCTTGAAATCTTAGTTTCCCAAACAGAGACTGAACTTGGACCCCCAGCAGGGCAAGCACTGAGTCTTAACCACTAGACCACTAGTGAATTCCCTTGTTAATCAATCCTTAAGTCAGACCTATAGATAACTATTCCATAAGCATGAGCATTCATCTGCTGGGGGTTCATCTTGTTTGGACAGAGGTTCTCAAATTATAGTCTATAAATCAGCAATAGAAGCAGCATCACCCAGGAATGTGTTAGGAATGTAAATTCTGAGGGTTCACCATAGATCAATGTGCATGTGAGCTCAGTCACTCAGTCATGTGCAAGTCTTTGTGACCTCATAATCTGCCAGGCTCCTCTGTCCATGGGATTTCCCAGGCTAGGATACCTTTTAGAACTAACACCCAAAAAAGATGTCCTTTTCATTATAGGAGACTGGAATGCAAAGTAGGAAGTCAAGAAACACCTGGAGTAACAGGCAAATTTGGCCTTGGAATGTGGAATGAAGCAGGGCAAAGACTAATAGAGTTTTGCCAAGAAAATTCACTGGTCATAGCAAACACCCTCTTTCAACAACACAAGAGAAGGCTCTACACATGGACATCACCAGATGGTCAACACTGAAATCAGATTGATTATATTCTTTGCAGCCAAAGATGGAGAAGCTCTATACAGTCGATGGAAACAAGACCAGGAGCTAACTGTGGCTCAGATCATGAACTCCTTACTACCAAATTCAGACTCAAATTGAAGAAAGTAGAGAAAACCGCTAGACCATTCAGGTATGACCTAAATCAAATCCCTTATGATTATAGAGTGGAAGTGAGAAATAGATTTAAGGGCCTAGATCTGATAGATAGAGTGCCTGATGAACTATGGACAGAGGTTCATGACATTGTACAGGAGACAGGGATCAAGACCATCCCCATGGAAAAGAAACGCAAAAAAGCAAAATGGCTGTCTGGGGAGGCCTTACAAAT
>SJYC01100682.1:0-10094 GCA_006408675.1 Madoqua kirkii
AAAAAAAAAAAAATCTCCGAAGTCTTGGTGCAGAAGTGTGGCCTGCCTTCCGGAGCTCCAACAGGTGATTCCCAAATGTAATTGTCACCCGGATTCCCTGCGTGCCTGAGAACAGATGGGCAGCCTATAGAGGACTCCCTCCTGGAATTTTGGGAAAACGTATTCACAGGAGTGGGGGAGGGGCTGCAAAATGTCTCCCAACAGGTCGGCTGCAAATGCACAAGGCCTGGCAACCTTCACTGCCCTTAAAAAGGAAAGAACTCACTGTGTTTGGGGCTGGTCCATTATCACTTGGGCAAAACAAAACAAAACAAAACCCTAAACCTCCTTTCCAGCCTCTGCTGCCTATGTCCTTCCAACTCAGGACCATTGCCAGCTTTAAATTTCATCTATCATTTGAGACCATATGTGGAAATTCTGATCACTGACATTTTTATTTTTATCTCTCAGACTGAGAAGGCTTGTCTCTCTTCCAAACCATCTTATTAAAAAGGGTAGAGTTGACTCCAAGTGCTGCAGGCAGAATGGTGACAAGTGAAGGCAGGGGTGGGGGGGCATGGGGATGTGGAGGGAGTTGGGTGCTTTGGGAAGGACAGGGCTGGTGCAAATCCCAGCTTGTCTCAGGCTCTCCTGCATCGTTCACAAAGCCTCCACTCACTTTCTTCCCAAGACCTTCAAAAGCCTTGACTTATACAATCTGCCCATCTCCTCTCCCCTAAACACAGTGCTGTGCATTCCTCTATCAAAAGTGGTTGACACAGTAAATTATTGGAAGAACACTGGTTCCTTCTCCTTCCAAAAATTTCTCTTTTTTCCCCTAGCTTTGGCATTCAGTTTTTGGCACTGGGTACCCTAGCTCTTTGCCTCAGGAGATCTGTAAGTTAATATCTGCAAAGAAATGATCGCTAAAAGCCAGTAAGGGTTCACTGAGCACTGGCCGTGTGGAACTAACCCCATTTCCTTTTTTTCTTAAATGGTTACCAGGCAGCAAGTCAGAAGAATGCTATCATTATGTAGAGTATCTCATTTCAGAAGGGCATTTAATGGTCTTTCATGGTAGCCATGTTAAAACAAATAAACGAAAAACAGAGAAATAAAGATTATATCCAAGTACTGCATATGAATTCACAGTGCTCATCATTCGACTTGGATGAAGGTCTTCTGTGCCCTGACCTCTGCCCACCCCCACATGCCTTGCTTGTCTTCAGTAATTTCTACAAAAGCAGAGAAGGGCTGCTTAATCAAATTTGTGTAAGGTATATCACAGAGAAAGATGGATGCTTTGGATAACAAGCTGAGGATTCAAACATTCTCAAAAGATAAGAGTGTATAACAAAAAGCCAAAAACATAGAATTTTTAATCCTACATCTTGCAATTAATTACATAAAAAGAAAATGAGGGCAACCGGGGCGGGCATAATAGTCATTGGTCAAAGCAAACAAAAAAATAAACAAAGACTTAGTGGTCCCATTCAACTTAAGCTCTGACATGCAGCTGCCAAGAAAGTCAGACACTTCGGGGTCCTATTAATAGAAGCATATGCAGCAGATCAAAGGGGACGATGGCCCCACCACACCCTGCACGGGACAGAGCACAGCTGGGCTCCTGCCTTGCCCTCTGATGCCCGCCACCCTCTGGAGGGACACTGACGGATAGGAGGCTATGAGGAGGGCCAGACGCGGGACGGCTCATCGCCTGGGACCTGATTCACGGATGCACCAAGAAATGGGCAAGTTCAAGAGGCTCCGGAAGTTATAAAAAGCCAGTTTCAGCACGACGAAAGGAAGATTTTCTGATAATCAAAGCTACCCAATAATGGTCTATCTTTTCCTCCCAAATTAATGAACTACTTTTTATACAGAAGGCTTCAACTTAACTTGTAAGATACATCATATATATATATATATATATATATATATATATATACTTTTATATAGATATAGATCTATATCTGGCAGCGCCAGGTCTTTGTTGCAAAATGCAGAGTCTGGTTCCCTGACCAGGAACCAAACCTGGGCCCCCTGCATTGGGAACATGGAGTCTTAGCCACCTGATCGCCACGGAAGTCCTGATCCATCTGATATTATGTTGGAAGGATGTCTCTTTAGAGTGAATATGATTCTAGGTCCTTTCTAAGACTATTTTCAACTCAAAGCTTCTGTATTTGGCCTAGTTTTTTTCAGCACCCTGGATTGGGAACCATGAGATTTGGTTTTCAAATATGATTTTGATAAGATCCAGCTGGGCAAGTAACTTCTCTCTGGGTTTCAGGTTTTTGTTTTTGTTTTTATTTGAAAAGTAGGAGGGATAAATTACATGATTTCTAAGGTCACTCTTAGGAAAAATATTCCATTTATTATATTTTTTAAATTATAAAGATTTTTTGCTGTTGTTCAGTCACTAAGTCGTGTCTGACTCTTTGTGACCCCATGTACTACAGTACACTAGGCTCCCCTGTCCTCTGTTATCTCCTGGAGTTAGCTCTAGTTCATGCCCATTGAGTCAATGATGCCATCCAACCATCTCATCCTCTGCCATCCTCTTCTCCTTTTGCCTTCAGTCTTTCCCAGCATAAGGATATTTTCCAATGAGTCAGCTCTTTGCATCAGGTGGCCAAAGTACTGGAACTTCAGCTTCAGTATCAGTCCTTCCAATGACTAGTCATGGATGATTTCCTTTAGGAATGGCTGGTTTGATCTCCTTGCAGTCCAAGGGACTCTCAAGAGTCTTTGCCAATTCCACAAGGTAAAAGCATCAATTCTTTGGGACTTGCCTTCTTCATGGTCCAACTTTTCACATTTGTACATGACTACTGAAAAAGCCATAGCTTTAATTTTATGGACCTTAGTTTGCAAAGTGATGTACTTGCTATTTAAGATGCTGTCTGGCTTTGTCATAGCTTTTCTTCCAAGGAGCAAACATCTTTTAATTTCATGGCTACAGTCACCATCCACAGTGATTTTGGAGCCAAAGAAAATAAAATCTGTCACTGCTTCCACTTTTTCCCTATCTATTTGCCATGAAGTGATGGGACCAGATACCATGATCTTAGTTTTTTGAGTTGAGTTTCATTATATTTTTTAAATTGCAAAGTTACTGAGTTAGAGAAGTGATCACTAGGTAGAATAGACTCTTGGAAAACTTATCTTGCAAAATGAATATTTCAAAATCTGCTTAAAGAAATCATTTCATCTTTAATTCCCCTTTCCTAGCCTCTGACAGAGAATGTCTAAGAAGGTAGTCCATAAATTTCTGCGAATGGATATTTTTTAGTGATGGTGGCTACAGGGCTTTTTTCCAAAAATGAAATTCTCCTATGCCCATAGGAACTATTCAGTGCTTTTCTATAGCATTGCAACACTAAAAAGCTATAAAACTCTTGACACCAAGCCTCATAAGCACTGTAGAGATGCCTTTGGTCCCAGCCGGTAGAGACCTAACTACCTACAACCACTTCAAAGAGGGATTTAAATGTTTCTAATAAAGTTTAAAAGTGTCTTACTCCCCGACCAGCGATTCCTTTTCTTAGTTCAACCCTACAGAAATACACTCACATGTGTGAGGAGGGCTGTGTGTGGGTGGTCATTGTAGATCTGTTTGTAACGGCGGAAGCCTGAGGACATCTAATTGCTCCTGAACACAGGAAAGGCTGACCAAGACATTGGGCATCCATCCAAGGAACGCTGTGCCTGTGCTTGATCGGTAAGTCATGTTCGACTCCTCGTGACCCCATAGACTATAGCCAGCCATGCTCCTCTGTCCGTGGGATTCTCTCAGCAGGAATACTGGAGTAGATTCCATTTCCTCCTCCAGGGGATCTTCCTAGACAGGGACTGAACCTGCATCTCTTGCATTAGCAGGTGGGTTCTTTACCACTCAGCCACCAGGGAAGCCCTCAGGAACTTTGTGCAGCAGCTAAAGAGAGGGGACTGATGAATGAAGAAGTATACGACTCATTCTAGTGAGTGAAAACAAAATAAGTTGCAGATAATATATCCAATATAATGTTCAATTATTTTAATATTCATAATATTCAACATAATATTCAACTGTGTTGCTTGACCTGTATATAACGGGCCCTGCATTTTGCCTTTGATTTTTCTGAATTGGTGACTCATATTCTGAATTGAGATGTTTTCCTTTAAAATACAGATTTATTCTTTAAAAGAAAATAGGCCTTTGAGAATTCCCTGGTGGGCTAGTGGTTAGGACTCCAAGCTTCCAGTGCAGGGGGGCAAAGGTTCAATCCCTGTTCTGGGACCTAAGTTTCTATAAGATGTGTGGGGCCAAAAAACAAAATGGCTTTTAAATCTAAGCTGATAATTTGTTGTGTAGAAAACATGCATAGAAATACAATATGTAACAACAACTGCACAAAAGGTTGAGGGGGCAAAATGGAAGCATAGTGTTAAAATATTCTGAGAGTACACATTAAATGATATAACGTTATTTGAAAATAGGCTTTAACAATTTAAAGATCATTATTATGAACTCTTTAAAGTTCATCTCTTAAAAAATTAAAGCAAAAGGGAGTAACTAATAAGCCAACATTGTAATTGAAATAATAATTTTAATAATTTATTATAGGAATAAAAATGATACCCAGTGAACCCCAAGGAAGAACAAAGATAGAAGAGAAAAGGGACAAAAGATAGATGGCATAAATTAAAAAAAATAGTAAGATAATCAATTTATATCCAAATACTAAATATATTAAACATAGACGTTATCAGTTCAGTTCAGTTCAGTTGCTCAGTCGTGTTCAACTCTCTGCAACCCCATGAATCGCAGCACGCTAGGCCTCCCTATCCATCACCAACTCCTGGAGTCCACCCAAACCCATGTCCATTGAGTCAGTGATGCCATGCAACCATCTCATCCTCGGTCGTCCCCTTCTCCTCCTGCCCTCAACCTTTCCCAGCATCAGGATCTTTTCAGTAGAGGCAGCTCTTCCCATCAGGTGACCAAAGTATTGGAGTTTTAGCTTCAACATCAGTCCTTCCAATGGACACCCAGGACTGATCTGCTTTATGATGAACTGGCTGGATCTCCTTGCAGTCCAAGGGACTATCAAGAGTCTTCTCCAACACCACTCTTCAGAAGCATCAATTCTTCAGCATTCAGCTTTCTTTATAGTCTAACGCTCACATCCATACATGACTACTGAAAAAAACATAGCCTTGACTAGATGGACCTTTGGCAAAGTCTCTGATTTTAATATGCTGTCTAGGTTGGTCATAACTTTTCTTCCAAGGAGTAAGCCTCTTTTAATTTCATGGTTGCAGTCACCATCTGCAGTGATTTTGGAGCCCCTGGAAATAAAGCCTGACATTGTTTCCACTGTTTCTCCATCTATTTCCCATGAAGTGATGGGACCGGATGACATGATCTTCGTTTTCTGAATGTTGAGCTTTAAGCCAACTTTTCCACTCTCCCCTTTCACTTTCATCAAGAGGCTCTTTAGTTCTTCACTTTCTGCCATAAGGGTAATGTCATCTGCATATCTGAGGTTAGTGATATTTCTCCCGGCAATCTTGATTCCAGTTTGTGCTTCATCCAGTCCAGCGTTTCTCATGATGTAAGCACGGTGACAGTATACAGCCTTGTCCTACTCCTTTTCCTATTTGGAATCAGTCCATTGTTTCACGTCCTGTTCTAACTGTTGCTTCCTGACCTGCATAAAGATTTCTCAAGAGGCAGGTTAGGTAGTCTGGTATTCCCATCTCTTTCAGAATTTTCCACAATTAATATTCTAATTATAAAACAGACATGGAAAAGAAAACAAGACTCAGATAAATATCCTATTTAAGAAATTCAAATATAATGACAAAGATAAGTTAAAAGGACAGAAAATATATGCCAATATATTTTTTCTTACCAACCATCAGAAAGATGGAATAGCTGTGTTAATATCAAAAACTAAACTTCATTAAAAGGATCACAACCAAGACAAGGGACATTTAATAATAATAAATGAATAAATTCCTTAAGAAGTTGTAGTAACTGTGAAAAATGTATGTACCCAAAAACAGGGTTTCAAAATGTAGGAAGCAAAAACTAATAGATCTTAAAGGAGAGACAAAACAACCCACAACTCTAACTAGATATTTCAACACTTTTCTCTCAGCAATTGATATAATGAGTAGGAAAAAAATAAAAGAATATTGACAAAAGAACATTATTAACCAACTTGACCTAATTAAAATTTCTAAAACACTCTGCTCAACAATAGCAGAATATACATTCAGTATACATAAACATTCACCAATATAAATTATATTCTGGGCCATATGACAAGTCGCAACATATTTAGGAAGGTTAAAATAGTACACAACATGATTTCAATCACAATGGAATTAAATTATAAAGTAGCTTTTAAGAATTTTTAATTAATTATAAATGTATTAGAGTATGGATGGGAGAATCCTGAAATATATTTGCTTCAAATCTTCAAAAGCGTGGAACTGAACTTACTGACTTTTAAGCCTGAACAAAGCATGATTTATTCTCTTACTCTTTTCAATTCCTTCAAGGCCACAGACCCTCTCAAGACTTCCCTAGTCACCAAAACAGTAGGCAGCAATGTCTTTTCATAGAAGCAAAGTAGCAGTTGCCCATATATGTTCTGAAATACACCGTGAAAAGCCCCTACCCTTTGCCCCCAGTATCTCCCTCTCCTCTCTGTTGTGGTGACCACATGCAAAATTGTGTTTGGACATTTGTCCAAGTAGGAAACACTGTAAAACTCAAAAGAGCTGTGAGAGTCAGTATTGGACATTTTTGAGTAGATCACTTTATCGTAGGTAGATTACTCAAGCTGTTAAAGAACTAATGCATTTTTATGGAGGGAAATGAGAAAGCATCACAGTGTCCAGATTATGGTCCTATCTTAGCTGAACAAGCCCAGAAAGGATGCTTCTACAGATGACCTGAAGAATTTTAGGGGGTGAACATTATCAGGAGGAAAGAGAGAGAGGGAGCAGAGACCAGGATACGGTGAAAGGCAAAGTGATTAGTGCCAGCCAGCTGGCCCCTGCTTCTGCTGTGGTACTGTCATAGACCTAACGAGAAGGAAGACTTGCTCCCTCACTTTCCTGTGTCTTTCTAGAGGATGCAAATGCCTGAAACGTATCCTGGCAGGCACCCCACGAAGACAAGGCCTTTACCATGGAATGTTCCATGATGTGGATTCAGATGGCCCCAAAGGGAACATTTCCCAAGAGGTCCTGGCTAAAAGATTTATTTCATTGGATCATATTCCTTTGTTTCCCAGAGTCTAACTATATGTCCTTGCTTTACCCATGTCTCTAACCATAAGATCATCCTTTGAGCTTGTTGTGATCGTGGATAACCTCTTCTTCTAGGGAAAAGCCGAGAGAATCTGGCAGGTGAGATGGCCAGTCATCCAGTGTGATTTGAGGAGTCAACCCTTCCTTCAAGGCCACTTCCATTCTCCAAATCTCCCTTCTCACAGTTGCAGACTCATTTTTTTTGGACTGAGGCCAGTCAGTTTTATGCTTCTGCAGGGCAAAATTCAAGCCTTATCCATCTTTGAATCCATTAAAAGTAAGAGAGGCAATTCTTTGTTCCGGACTCTGCACAGGCAAGAGAGCTCCATCAACAAAGCCTGCACTGTGTTGCGTTCAGTTCAGTTCAGTCACTCAGTTGTGTCCGACTGCAGCATGCCAGGCTTCCCTGTCCATCACCAACTTCTGGAGCTTGCTCAAACTCATGTCCATCAAGTTGGTGATGACATCCAACCATCTCATCCTCTGTCGTTCGGTTCTCCCACCTTCAGTCTTTCCCAGCATCAGGGTCTTTTCAAATGAGTCAGCTCTTAGCATCACGTGGGCAAAGTTTTGGAGCTTCAGCTTCAGCATCAGTCCTTTAAGATTTCCTTTAGGACTGACTGGCTGGATCTCCTTGCAGTTCAAGGGACTCTCAAGAGTCTTCTCCAAAAATACAGTTCAAAAGCATCAATTCTGCAGCATTCAGCTTTCTTTATAGTCCAACCCTCACATCCATACATGACTACTGAAAAAACCATAGCTCTGACTAGATGGACCTTTGTTGGCAAAGTAATGTCTCTGCTTTATAATATGCTGTCGACGTTGGTCACAGCTTTTTCTTCCAAGGAGCAAATGTCTTTTAATTTTGTGGCTGCAGTCACCATCTGCAGTGATTTTGGAGCCCAAGAAAATAAAGTCTGTCACTGTTTTCACTGTTTCCCCATCTATTTGCCATGAAGTGATGGGACTGGATGCCATGATCTTCGTTTTCTGAATGTTGAGCTTTAAGCCAACTTTTTCACTCTCCTCTTTCACTTTTATCAAGAGGCTCTTCAGTTCCTCTTCACTTTCTGCCATAAGGGTGGTGTCATCAACAATAATGCACATGTTTTTGATATTTCTCCTGGCAATCTTGATTCCAGCCTGTACTTCATCCAGCCCGGCATTTCACATGATGTACTCTACATAGAAGTTAAATAAGCAGGGTGACAATATACAGCCTTGATGTATTCCTTTCCCAATTTGGAACCAGTCTGTTGTTCCATGTCTGGTTCTAACTCTTGCTTCTTGACCTGCATGCAGATTTCTCAGGAGGCAGGTCAGGTGGTGCATTAAGGTCTCTTAAAATGCAAAGCCTCTTGAAGGTGTGCAGCCTTGCCTCTTACCAGTTAGACCAGGAGTTACTGTAGGTTTGGAGAATTCTCCCCCAAGGGAAGTTTGGTGGGAGGGAAAGACATAAGTTGGTATGTGGTGGTAGTTTAGTCCCTAAGTCATGCCCGATTCTTTGCAACCCCATGGACTGGAGTTCACCAAGCTCCTCTGGCCATGGGATTTTCCAGGCAAGAATACTGAAATGTGTTGCCATTTCCTTCTCCAGGGTATCCTCCTGACCGAAGGACTGAACCTACATCTCCTGTATCTTCTACATTGGCAGGAAGATTCTTTATCACTAGCACCACCTGGAAAGGCCCACCTAGCAGGGGCACTGCTACCCTTTTGAGTGGGATCATTTTTCATTATGGATGAGGAAATGGCAACCCACTCCAGGTTTCCTGCCTGGAGAATCCCATGGACAGAGGAGCCTGGTGAGCTACAGTCCATGGGGTTGTAGAGAGTTGGACACCACTGAGCGACTGAGCGTGAGCACAAGGATTCAATTCTAGAAATGTACTTACAAGGGAAACATTTTGGTAGCATTTACTTACAGTATTTGGGGCTGTGAAGGTGATAAGATTTTTTCTAACATCAGAGTTTTAGGCAAGTACTGAATGGAATTCAAAGTAGAAAGTCAAGAAACACCTGGAGTAACAGGCAAATTTGGCCTTGGAGTGCAGAATAAAGCAGGGAAAAGGTTAATAGAGTTTTGTCAAGAGAACACACTGGTCATAGCAAACACCCTCTTTCAACAACACAAGGGAAGACTCTACACATGGACATCACCAAATGGTCAACACTGAAATCAGGTTGATTATATTCTTTGCAGCCAAAGATGGAGAAGCTCTATACAGTCAGCAAAAACAAGACCAGGAACTGACTGCGGCTCAGATCATGAACTCCTTATTACCAAATTCAGACTAAATTCAGACTTAAATTAAAGAAAGTAGGGAAAACCACTAGACCATTCAGGTGTGACTTAAATCAAATCCCTTATGATTATAGAGTGGAAGTGAGAAATAGATTTAAGGGACTAGATCTAATAGATAGAGTGCCTGATGAACTATGGACGGAGATTTGTGACATTGTACAGGAGACAGGGAACAAGATCATCTCCATGGAAAAGAAATGCAAAAAAGCAAAATGGCTGTCTGGGGAGGCCTTACAAATAGCTGTGAAAAGAAGAGAAGTGAAAAGCAAAGGAGAAAAGGAAAGATATACCCATTTGAATGCAGAGTTCCACAGAATAACAAGGAGAGATAAGAAAGCTTTCTTCAGTGATCAATGCAAACAAGTAGAGGAAAGCAATAAAATGGGAAAGACCAGAGATCTCTTCAAGAAAATGACAGATGCCAAGGGAACATTTCATGCCAAGATGGGCACAATAAAGGACAGAAATTGTATGGACCTAACAGAAGCAGAAGATATTA